>JASVER010000058.1:229242-284160 GCA_030449065.1 Oceanodroma leucorhoa | reverse complement strand
GGGGGAGAGTGAGCGAGCGGCTGTGTGGTGCTTAGTTGCCGGCTGGGCTTAAACCACGACACCAGGGAAGTGGTCATGGCACCAAGCCGGTCAGAGTTCAAAGAGCGTCTGGATGATGCTCTTAGTGATATGGTTTAGTTTTAGGTAGTCCTGCAAGGAGTGGGGAGTTGGCCTTGATGATCCTCATGGGTCCCTTCCATCTTGAGACATTCTCTGATTCTATGGTTCTACAAGTGAAGAGGAAATGTTGGGTCATTTTGATGAATTTTCCTTTAACCCTCTGGCTGGGAACAAAAACCTCTCCTTTTGTCATATGGTGTTTAGAAGTGGGACTATGATAAATTCAGAATCTCAAGGAAGAAGTGTTCCGATGTGAAAAACTCTTTCTTATCACACAGCAGAACTGTAAGGAAAAATGGACAATCCATACCATTTGGAAATAAGAAAGTAAACGATTGTTTTGAATTTGCCATACATGCAGCTAGATTTTTGCGAATGATGACTGTCTAGATCCAACTCCTGTAAAAAGATGTTTTGTTTGAAATATGACAACAATGATTTTTGGTAAAATTAGAAAGGGGTGTTGAAATCAGGTGTATAACTAATGACCCAACGTTTACTGCTTTCTATTCAAAGTAGAAGCTGACTGGCCCTCTTCAATATAAACACTTAGCAGTATAGCATGGCAGCAAACCCAACAAAACCACATCTCAACCCAAACTCTGTAATGTGAAAACAATTCTTATCCCAGGGAAAGGGTAAGAAAAAGAATGAACTGCGTGTTAGAGGGAGCACTACTGTTGCTTAAATTTCTCCCTAGATGGTATTTAGATGCTACAGTGACAGTAGCAGTATAAAACCCATTTGGAGCAGAATAATCACAGAATCAAGACCAAGAAGACCTGGCTTTTCTGGACAGCAGCACTGGGCAAAGTCTGGTGCTGTTTCATTGCAGTTATAGGAAAGCACTGCTGAGAATAAAGGTGTTTGGTTAAATCAGTTTAATACCTGATCTATCATTGCTCATTGACTTTGCATAAGTAAAAAAGCCCTTATGCTTAAAGTGCTTTTTCATCGTTCTCTTAGYAAGAATGGAGAAGAGAATTTTCTGTGTTTGACTCTATTGCTTGCTAATTTGGCTAGATGTAGATACGTTTTCATTGAACTTTTTGGATAAGACTTCAGGGCAGTGTTATTACTGTGAGTAGTTATATGTTAAGTTTATGAAACACACCATTTTCCTTTGAAAGATGTCTATGATTTGAGGAAAAGGGAATTATTTCTCTTTTATCTTAATATTGATATTGTTGATACTTATAATTTATGTTAATCTACCCTCAAAAGTAATGACCTTTCAGGTAATTTACATGAATGTGTGCTTTGCTTTCAATTCTGGGAATTTGTGGGAAATCATTCAGTACTGAAAACTAAGAACTCAGCCTGCTTAAAAAGAGCATAAGCTTTTTAATTAGACTGTTTTTCACATGTTTAGCTTTATTATGTACGGTGAAATGAATGGAGATTGTTAACTAGGCTGCCAAGATAGATGATATGTGGTTAACTGTGTAATAGAGAAATAATATCAAATTATGTCTTGTAATTTTTTAATGGTTTTGCCCTGTAAAGTTTACTACCCTATTAAATCCGTAGGTTAGCCTTTGTTAGGAGGCTTTTGTATGATTTCCTAAGTAGATGCCTGATAGAAGAATTCATCATATAAAACAATACATCTCAGAAATTCATGGTTATAATTTAGTTTATAGGGGAAGGGAATTGTGAGACATTTTTCTTATTTCCAAATTTGAATTAATAGACATATCCTCCTAAATTATGTTTTTCAATTTCAAAGGCAAGATCAATATACTTAAAAAATTTGAAATATATTTTATCCATTGCATAGCAGCTCAGCTTTTTACTCTTCACTTTTAAACATCCTGGCAATAACTCATTCTAGTGTAGATAGATAGTGATTTACACTAAACAGTAATAATGGAAATATATACACCAAGAAAATGCAATTATTTATACAAAAAAGCAACTTCATAAGGATTATTATGCTTGTTAGCCTCATTTTCCATAGAAACAAAGTGTATGTGATTGTACTGTCCCCACATCTGTCCCTCTGCCTCTGTCTGCTTCCTTACTCAATGGCTAATTTCAAGAAAATTGGATAGTATGGTTCAAAGACACTAAATTCCTACAAATTTTGGTGGTCAGAGAGAAAACCTCATTGAGAGACCCTAATACTGAGAGAAAGAATGCAGCAGGATCTTAAATTTATTGGACATCAGAAAGAGATGTTACAAATCCCACACTGGGAAAARCTTCAGTTGAACTTTATTCTTTTGTTATGCGTCAACAAATCGACTCTTTCATCAAAGTTTGTCTCCAACATARATTCTTTGTTGTATAATAGGTTCATGCCTCAGATTTTGTGTATTTCCATTGAAAAGCCAGTTGGTCATGAGACACAGCTGCATTGCAGACCAGGACTTGGGAGGTCTAGTACTTGCAGGAATTATTTTTCTCTTGTACAGTGCCATGGTATAAAGCAGTGTGGGCTCATTGCACTAATTGTTTTGCGGGTAGATCTTCAACCTGCAGTGAGCTTGTCTAGGTTCTTGTTGACACTTGTGATTGTCTTTTGTATTAGCTGTGTCTGCTGCTTGGGTCGYTTGCAAGCCAAGGGCTGTATCTAGCTATTTATCCAGCTATGGCTGGTTCCCTGCTAAAGAATGGTACGACACTAAGCAGAGCACTGCATTTGTGCTTTTCCTGTCATTAAAGTATTTGATGACAAGATCCAGGGGTTTCTAGCTCTAATCCTGGGTTTACCATGTACTACAGTAGCGTGGCAGGAGCATTAGTTGAACCGGGGCTTTTGGACTGTACTGAACAAGCCCCAGCGATTTCAGTAGAAGTAGTCACAGCTGACAGCAGAGTCACTAGGCTTTCACTTTAAACCAGTTTTCTGAAGATACTTAGGCATGCAGTTTCCATTCTTTTCAATGAAATTTTGGTATCTACATACTTTTGAAAGTATATGTCTTAATTTTTTAATTCAAGGGGCCATCCTCACCTCCTTTCCTCTTGTGATTTATACTTATGTTCTATTTATGATATTTGATATTGTTTAAACAACAAAGACTTTCTTCCTACCACCAGAAACACCAGGATCCTGGGCACTGATCATACATAATGTTGCATCAAATTAAATGTTGTAATCCTTTGTCAGGTAAAGAATAGAGCTCATTTCAGCTGTTTACTCAAAAAGTGAAAGGCATAGCACCATGATTTTAATTGTGATTGGTATTTACATTGTGGGAGTGCCTAGAGGCCTCAGGCAGTGTCAGTGTGCCATTATGCTTTGTGAAAAACACAGCAAAGACACGGGTCCTTATTCCAGAGAGCTAATGATCTGAGAAACCGCAGAATACCAGGACGTTTTTGTGCATATTTATGTCTGAATTAATTTTACCCGGGTTTAAACACTGAAACCCCTGAATGTTTCTTTTTCCACTTTATGGGTTGTATCATCCATTGTTATTTTAGCAGGATGTAAAACATTGGCATTATTGAGATACAGAATTAAATTTTTGAAAGTTCTTTTGCAATCAATAATTTTATTTTATCAAAACATGACAGATAATGCTCTTTTTTCCTTTTTCTTTCTGATGACTGGGTGTGATGTCTAAACTTATTATAATCCATAGGTGGACAGAGGAGAGGAAATTATAAAAATAATGTATTTGTGACTGGAGGGCTTAAAAACAGTAGCCATAAACCAAGTTGTTAATCCACTTTACAAGAAACGCATGCATGTTTCATTCTGTGAGGAAAAATACTTTTACTGCACTCACAGAAGTCATAAATCATGGTGAAAAGCTGTTATGAAAATACAGCCCTGCAGAGTGGAAAAAGAATATCCTTGTTACATCTGAAGGCYGAGAAGAAATTATGTTGGAATTATACAGAGCTCTTCTTGGGTACTGAGGAAGAATTGGAAGAAGTGGGAGCTCAGCCCAGATTTAAGATGTGTCTCTGGGGTTCCTGGGTTGCCTTGGTCAGCCTGTACTGCCRTGACCACTTCCCTGGGGAGCCTGGTCTCCTTTTCTCATCTCTAGCCCTGCAGTTCACTCAGTGCTGTGTGTTGTGCAGCTCTTGTTGAAGATGTTGTTGTTCTGACAGAGTGTCTCAGTGTTTGGCTCTTCTTGTTGGTTCACCTTCTATTGACAGGAGATGGAGAAGAAAAAAGGGGTGTAGAGGGCAGGATATAAAGAACAGAGAAGTTCGAAGCTGCTGCAGGGCAATTTCTTGTCCACGAGATCTGTGGTGTCTTGGTGACCTCCCTTGCATGTTCTAGAAGTGGGCAGGGAAGAAGTCAATACTATCAGTGCAGAAGGCTGAGGAAAAGAAATATTTTAGTCTGGCTGAGGGGAAAAGGGGGTCACTGTAACCACTGCTCAAGTGATATATGTCCCCCCTCTGGCTGTATCTGTACCAGTAACCTCAATAGTGTAAGGGAAAGTACTTGGGCAGCTGAGTTTGATCAGCTGGTAGAGAAGTCACTGACTATGTTATCAGGCTGTGCCAACCAGTACCCATTCCTGCATGTAGTTTGGGAGTTGATCCAGATGCAGAATCATTCCCATTTGGCAGTTTGCATTGAACGGGAAATTCAAATTGTAACTGCTCAGCAATGGTACTTTGTGACCAAGGAATGATCTGGCGTGGAGGTCAATAAGGCTCAGCTGCAGAAGGGGTTAAACTGGCTGGAAGCAGGGATGCCAAAGACAGAAGGACTTGTCTGTAAGGGAGTGAAGTTTCCCCTGGTGATGAGATAAGCAATAGCCCCAGCATTGCCTTGTGGCAATTCTGGAATGCAAGCTCTCAAGGGCCACCTTTGGGCAGCAGAGCTGGTGCTGGGGAATGAACTCAATGCCTGACTGAGGCACCTGAAGCTGATGCTCACAGGATTGGTTCTGGTGTAAGTGTATATAGGGACGTGCAGTGCATCGTTCATTATTTCTTTTATATACATTTAAGCACAAACATGTTTAATTCACCTCAGGGTGTACGATAAATTCCCCAACAGTATGCAGCTACCATATTTTAGAGGATGCGAATTCAGTGATGCTAACTGGGTCAGACCACACATTGTTCCATGTGAAGGCATCATCCCAGACATGCTTAATTTTCAAGTGTAGATACAGCTTGTGTGTCCAGCTTTGTGAACCTTTTAGCAGGAAAGTGTTTTTGTTAGTGCCCCCACTCTAAATTCCCAAGTCATCCTGTGGCTGTTGTGCATGCTAGTGAACAAAGATCATGTCTCTCTGGCCACAGTGTCCCTGCACGTTTAAGGCTTAGTTTTCTATGGTTTATCTTTGATATTCACACACAAATATTTTTGCAGCCAGTATATTTTCCTAAAGTGAATCTTAGTTCTTGATAGAATTGAGCAAAGTAAAACTAGTAAAAGAGAAGAAATGTGTGTGAATAAAGAGTGARCAAAAGAAATAGTATTATTTGGTAAATCTGTGCTGTGTAGTCTCTTTCAGGGAAAAGATCTAGGTTCAGCTCTGTGTGGACATTCAGATTCACAATGGTAAGACTTATCAAGTAGCTTGTGTAGCTACATATGAGCTAACACAGTGTCCACCTGACACTAAGAATGCCAAAGTTACAGCTATTTAGGAGAATTCTGCCTTCAGATAGGCTCTCTGTCTCCTTGTAAAGCATAATAATGGTGAAAGTGGTCACTTATGTATGTGCCTTTCATGTAAGAATTGCTGACAATTCAAGCTGTGAGGTTGGTACTTTCCTGCCTGATCAATCAATAACTTGCTTGAACCTATTGTGGTTGTCTCTCTGATAACATGAAAAGAAAACACACCTTTTTCCTGCTGCAAATGGACCATGGAGAGGGAGATTTTCTGGTTCTGTCCCTTGCTATCTGACTAATGTAGTTGGCTAGAGGTACAAGAGAATAAATTCTCTAATGAGAAGGAATATAACAACGTATTTTTCCTGCAGGTGATTCTAGTCTGTACTTGGACGGTTCCTGTTGATGCAG
Source organism: Oceanodroma leucorhoa (assembly GCA_030449065.1). NCBI lineage: Eukaryota > Metazoa > Chordata > Aves > Procellariiformes > Oceanodroma > Oceanodroma leucorhoa. The sequence continues at coordinate 278,087 of JASVER010000058.1, read as the reverse complement.
CTCACTCTTGTTGCTGTTCTTGACAGTTAAGAGGTGACTGTCCCAACTGGTTTTCCCCACCTTTTAGTAGGGGTTGCTGTTGTTACTGCGGTGATTGAGGAATAAGCAATGTGTGGTTCCCAGCACTGCAGTCCACAGATACCATCTTTCCATTTGTGTTCTGAACTGGCAGTTACAAGCTTTGATTCACAATCTCTGTTTCACTTAGCTGTATAGCTGGACAGTAGCTGAAAAGGTGAGTTGGGGCTAGCAACCTTTGACTGAAGTTAATCCTGCCAAGCATCATAGGTTGGCATCCTCAGTTTGTTCTGTGGCCTCTGCCTGGCGTGAGGCAGTATCTACCCGTCCTTCAGGGAAGATTCCCAAACTACATTTAGTTCTTACTGTCATAGAAACTGATAAGAAGACCGCATCAGAAAATGTTAATTTATAGAGAAGGAAACCTGGAGTAAAGATTTTACAAAATTTTCACTTTAAATTGACATTTAAAAATGAAATGACAATTTACATCCTGTCTTGCCAAAACTCTCATTCTTTTTCAGGTCTTTGGTTTAAAGAACTTGGGCGATATTTATTGTGGAAGTGTTGATTTTTCTGTTTATTTAAATAGAACCCTGCAAATTCTTCAGATTTTTTAAAAATTACTTCTATATACTTCAGAAAGAACTTATTAAATACTGGCTTGGAGCAGAAATTTTCTCATGGCAGAAAGCTTTATTTCCTCCCAAACAGTAATTATAACCAAATAATTTTGTTGTGATCTGAATGACCACTGATGAATTTATCTGGTATAAATGGGGCATTTTTCACAACAACTGTATCATATACAATTATAGTCTGATTTGAAGGCATTATATTTAGGCATATTTTAGCAGTAGCATGCAGTCAAATTACAAAAGCAATTACATACCTTTTGCACTTAGTCATAATCATTTTGTATAAACATTGTATCTCRAACTGCCATAGCCATGGCCTCTTACATTTTTTTCAATTAGTAATTTTCCCTTTTTATCTCAAATATCTGAAGTTGTGCACTGAGAAGGATTCATAATATGTGAAAAGAAATAATCTTTTTTCTGCATGTCAATATATACAATATTTACGTTATTCAGTGATAATCTCCCGCCCTCTGTGTGTGAAATGACATTTCTCAGTCACGGTCCTAAGGGTGTAAATCAAAACAGAGTCAGCCTAAAAAGGGTGCTTTTCATCCTCAGATACATAAAATATGCATATTAAATTAAAAAGCTTTGGAATTCATGAATTATTGTAGCCTGGGGTTAGTAATAATTTATATCTTATGAAATTACTCTGGTAGTTATTCATGGCAGTACTCCACACTAAAGCATACATACCACAGTACCATTGAAATACATAAAGTACATCACAGATTACTTAAAAAGGAAAAATAACAGTTTTTTGCCTGATGTAAATCAATCCAGCTGCCTTGATTTCCCCGCACTAAAGATCAAGCCCAGGTTTTCAGTCAGTGTTTAGGATGCATTTGGAATACAAAATCTAATAGCAAAAGCTAGATGTGTAGGGGATGCTTGGGGTGCATGATGCGCTCTTTGATTCCTTACATATATAAGGATTCAAATCAGTCATTTCTTTGCACTGGATTACCACTGTATTATTTCCTGCTTCTAGCTTCTGCAGACATACCACCTATTTTATTCAGGAAGGAAAATTCAGGCAGGGAAGTGAAGGTGATATGGAAGATTTGAATTTTCTCTCTTCTTCCTGGTAATTTAGCTACATAAATCCATAAGGAAATTTGCACTATCAGCTGCAGTTGAAAAAGATTTACACAGTGAAGCTTGGTAGGGGCATAGGGGAGAGGGTAAGTATGATTTTGCAGTCACAGTTTAGGATGGTCCGCAGTCAAAGTAATGGCAGTCAGTCTCAGAGTATTACTGTCATGACACAGTGATGATCCTGGAAGCTAGTGGAGAAGTATTGCACTGAGCTTTGTACACTAAAAGAAAGATACAATAAATCATAGCGAAGCTGAAGTGTTTGGAATATGAGAAAACATTTGTGAAATTGTGAAGGAAGTATGTACTCTTCTGGAGGATGTTTTAAATTCGTAATGATTTTCTTACATCTTTTGGGGAAATCTTCAAGTTAATGCCTGTTACATGATCAGCGTTATGATTTAACTTGTCTTGTAATAACAATAACAACTTGGAGTCAAAAGCCATAAAAATTCAGGGAAAGACATACAGTCCTTACCATGTGATATCACCTAATCCTACACTCTTAGGTGCCTCTGTTAAATAAGGGGCAGAAATGCCATGTCTGTGGAGACACAAAGAACAATTCAGACCTTAGGTCGTTTAAACCATTMTCTGGAGGTCTCCATTTTATTTCTAAAGATTGTAGAGAGACCTTCAATAACTGGGTTATCACGTTATGCATTTCATTTATCTGCCTGATATTAGGAGAGAAGATCCACGCCAAAGAGCCTGATTTCTTGTTCCTTTTTTAGAAACTTGTTTGAAGCTCTTTTACATCATAAACTGTCTTCTTATATTCTTGACTGGAATCTTGGGTCCTAAGTGTATGCCAGGACTGTGGTAACAGGCTTGAAGGTACAGAGCTATTATAATACAAGAGCAAGGATAGTATCACCATTCTTTAAAGTACTGGTAGTATTTAAACACAACTTTTYAAAATAATTTTATACAATTTATTTTTCAGTTTCCTATATGGAGGGAAATGTATTGAGCATAATATTTTGAGACTAGTTTGTAGAAAGCTGTGTTTCAGCCTGCCTATTTTGCCAGCTGAAGGGCCAGTTGTCCTGGATGAGTTTCATGGTGAAGAAAGTCCCATCGAAGGGAGTGTCCCTTTGGGTAGACTGGCTTGACCCACCACTCCCTTTCTGCCAATACATTGTCAAGAAGCAGAGTGATAGAATTTTTTAGGTTCCTCCCCTACTCTTGTGTAGTTGGGAAAAGACAATGGGTTGATTCATTTTACAAATCWTCTTTGTCTTTTTCCATGCTTTTTTGGGGGACAACTGTCAAAGTTAGTACTTCTTTGAATGGGGGTTGGACCAGAGGGCCTTCAGAGCTCCCTTAAAACCCAAATAATTATATAACTTTCTGCTTCTTGAGGCAGATTTCTACAAACTGTGTGTTTTTAATCTGTGAGTGTGGTCATTGCTTGTGGTCATGTTAGAATGCTAACTCCCTCCCTGCTGTTAATTAGCACACATGGCTGATGCAGTCCCTCTCATATATTATGACACAGCATAGACTGGGATCATTTATAGCAGCACCAAATGACTGAATTGATAGTGTTAATAAGCAGTTATGAATTGCCACAGCATATGTACAAGAATAGATGACAGGGCTGAGTTACTGCACTCCAACTATTTGGTAGCTATTGTAAAATTTAATATAGATGCAGAATGATTCAGTGGTCTAGAACATGAGCTAAAATACAAATAAACTCACAGGTTAGGCTGTTTTTGAACAGAGGCCCGAGACTGGTTTGTAAAGTTGTCTATATGACRTAGGGGTAATATGTATTATGGTTTTTATGTCATTTTAAAAAACTTAAATGCTCTTTTGGACCCTTATCTTAGAGGTCATGTGTTGTTCTGAATACAGTAATATGAAATGTGTCTAGCTGACAACCTTTTCTTTCTAAAAAGAGTGCTACACTGAATTTTTTTTTATACATTCTAAAAGATTTTCACAGATAATTATCAAATTGCTTCAAAATGATTCTTAAAATTTGAATACAATATTACTTTTGAATTAATCTTTTAGAATTCCCAAATAGAATTTTTTGCTTACTTTTTAAAATTGAATTTTTTAAATTTCTTAAAATTGCGATTGTTTAAGAATGAAAATGCTTGTTACACAACTTGCCATGATAATTTTTTTTTAGAATTAATATTATCTCAACCATTTTCTCTGAAAACATTTTTCTTCAAAAACTCCATAAACAAAATAATTATCTAGCTTAATAAAGGCCAACGGAGTTTTATTTTTATTTCATTATCACTGATAGGAATCATTACAAGTGTCATTCATCTATCTGAATCAATTACTCCAATTTTGTAAGAGGCTCCAAAATTTTCTAGACATATATTTGGGCCTAACCTGATAAAAATATCCCTGATGCAGAACTGATATATCAAAAATATCCAAATATAACAAAAATATATTTGATGAAGAACATTTCCAAATCTTTCCAGACTCCTGGAAAGAGAGCTGAGAGCACTTTTCCCATTGTAGAAATAGGCACCTTGCAGGACTGAGCTTTTAATCAGGATTTCCACATTGTTTGACTTAATGTTCCATGTCAGGATATTCTACTTCTACTCAAAGTTATGCTCTTTGAACCTCAAATTAAATAAATAACCATGGAAGAAACACAGTTGTCACAAATGCATGAAAGAATGCTTAGAAGAGGACAAGAATCAATTATTCCCATTAGCAAATGAGGGTTGAAGAAGAATTGTTTTAAAACTATAGAGGAAATATGTAGGCTAAATATTACGTAAAACATTGATAGAAATTAACTGTAACAAGCAATTTAATGAGGAGGGAAGAGATGGGCGAGGTTAGGAATCTTCTTTTTGGAATGGTTAGTTTAATTATCACTGACAGTATGGAGGAAATGAACATATTAATGACCAACTAAAGGTTTATTCTAGTCTAAATTATTCTAGAAATTCTCTTGTGGCTATAGCAAGTGTGTATAAACTTCTCTCTGTTGAGCTCAAAATAAAGTCAGTGATGAGTAATCTTTTCATTTCTCAAGAAGCTTTCAAGGGCAGGAAAGGTATGAGCCAGAGGTTGTGTGCATTTTTCACCAAGATTTAACCTGGACTAACAGCATGAGTCTCCAAAGAGCAGCAGTCTGCCTGCTAGTCCTCAAAACTAAAGTAAATAATGTATAAATGACATTCCACTTGATCTTTTCCATGCTCTCTGACTATACATTACCACTAACAAATTTCATGTACTGTCATAGATCCAGAGGTGCATTTTGTGTGACTTTTGATAGATAGCGCCCCATATTTTCTTCCACAGAATGTGCTGAATGTGCTTCCCATCTGTCTTCCACCACAGACTTCTTTTTCTGTTGCACATGCAACTTCTCCTGTTTAACCAGGAAACTGACTAATAGTGTCTAAAAATAACTGCATTGCTACTCCCATTAATTCACAATATATACCTTAGAAAGCATCCTGCCTGTTAAAAACCAGAAGCCAACCCAAAAGCCTAAGCAGAACATATCTTTATGCAAACCCATTTAATGAGAAAACACCAGTCCTTGCTGGAGCTAAGGCTTAGATTATGCATTGGAAAGACAGATTAGGCCATTCTGCAGCTTTTTTGAGCGTAGCCACACAGTTGGAAGAATACGAAGAAAAAAATTATGGGACAATACCAGCCTGAATCAGAGCCTCCAAACTGCATTTTTCATGCAGATTATGTGCAAGATTCTACTGTGTCCCACTGTGTCAATTTATTCACGGCTCACTGCCATTCATTACACTAGAGTTTGCAAATGCATAGCCTCCTACCTCTCCCTTTGCTGAGCAAGGAAACAAGGAAAGGATTAGTTGAAGGAATGTAGGCAAAAGTCTTCTGATGATTCTCATCCAAAACCTCAGTTTTCACTCCCAAAAACTTGCTCCCTAGCTTCCACAATTATGCAGCAAGTCTTTAAAGTGATAGCTGAACAGGAATTATGAAATCACACATCTCTGCTTTTGTAGAGAGGCTGATACCATGGCTCCAATTTGCAAGTGATTGCATTTGTACRGATGTATCTTCACTGATGTTAGGAATGTGTATGTCACCTCACCAAATTATAGGTGCTTAACATGCCTAGTTGGTTTGCAGTCTCTAGAAAGAGAGGTCATCCCTGCCCCAGAAGGGATGTCAGGTGGTCAGTAGATGGCCTCTATGATTCTTTTACAATATACAATTAACGTAGCCAAATTTCAGTTTACATTAAAGGAAAAGAGGAAGATTCCTTTTTTTTTCTTTTTTTTTTTTTTCTTTTTTTTTAAAATTTTATTTTAATGTAAGGCTGTCAGCAAGCTTTGTATATTCATCTAAGAACACCATAAGTACTATTCCGGATAATGAAGATGGCTATAAATTAGTTCAGAATATTTGGGAAAATCTAATGCAAGTCATTTAGCCTTTGAGGAGAGAGCTATTGTCTGGAAGGATGGGAAATTATGCTTTTCAACAGTGTGAAGAAAAATCTGTTTTTTGTATAAATCCTGTGAGAACTGGGCACATGTTGTGCTAGATATGGTAAAGGATGTATTGGGAAACAGTTCCTGATTTAGTTATTAAAGACAAGTGACTAATCAAAGTGAATTCTGTAGCTTATTTTCCATGGGTATCCACAAATTATGTTTGCCCATATATGCATATATATGGCTACAGCAGATAATGGGCAAACAAGCTTTCATAGCGATGCCTTGTGAATTACTTTGCAAATTTCTTTTTCTTCACTGATCACACAACTGAACCTATTTGTATTACCAGTGCTGATCCATTATGACACCTTACAGAAATAGACATAGATGTATATGGATATATGGATAATATTTAATTGGATGATGTCTCAGAACTAGGCCACAATGTAATTTTCAGTGGGAGGTCTTGTAAACTGTCTCTTAGTCACTTGCCAATTTTCTTACAACCTTATAATAATAAAAATAATAATTATTTAGTATACAGCACATTTCATTTTCAAAGTGCTTTTGCAGTACTAATTAATCCTCACTGTGAGGTTTAACGGTGCATACCAGAGAATTATGTCCTGGCTTAATGCCAATTGCCAATCAACTGACAAGATTCTAATTTCAGAAGTTTTCCTAAGAGGAAAAAGGCATAATTTAAATTAGCCTGGACAGCAGCAGCAGTTTGTAAGGAGAGAATTCATAGGTCTTTGGAGTGCTCTGAATGTCTAGATGCTTGGTTTAAGGGTGAAATTATGAAATTCCAAAGAGATAGCAACTTCAATTTTAAAAACAATTATACTAAGAATAGCTAAAGCTACTTTAAAAAAATCTTTTTAAAAGATATGCTTAACAGAGTTTCCTGATTATTTAGGGATCATTAATACCCACATCCACCATTAGTTGAAAATAGATAAGGATTATTAGCTGTACTTCACATGCAGGAAAACACAGGTACAAGGACTAAGTTACATGGTCCAAATCACTATTGCAGTGGGGGACTTCATTCCACATTATTTTCTCCTCTGACAAAGCTAGCACAAGGATTTTCTACCCTCTGCTAGCTCCTGCACTGCACACTGGTTCATTATAATAACCTGGGTCTGTGAAAACACCACCACAAAATATCTTTCCTTCTCCTCCACCACCTCCAGCATCCAAAACTCTGAAAGAAATTAAAAATTGTTAGTTTTGTATGCTGTGCCGTTAAACTAGCAGAAGTGGAGAGTGATTCATGAGGCTGGTGAGGATAGTGTAAATAGCTTTGCTGCTTGAGAAAAGAACATGGATGCATAACCTGAATGTAAGGTTATGGACTGAAGATACAAGAATTTCTGACTTCTGGGTTTGTATTGAATGTTTCGTTATTTTCAAGAGATATGCTGTACTGGGCTGGCTCAGATAGCCCTTGTTGATGTAATTTGCTAGCATGTCAAAGCCTTTCACTTTGTGTAACATTCTGGCAAAGGAGACTGTGGTTGCCTCTTGCAGGGAGTGGAAGACCATTGTAGGGAGAGAGAGTTGAGCAGGTATTTGCCCCCCAAGTGATTTTTTTCTACACTATTTCATTTTATTCAGCTCATTCCAGTGCAGGAAGAAATCAGATTTTGCAAGTTGTGAGAGTTGTGATTCTCCAGCCAGCCCTAATACTTTATGTTGAGAAATACCTGCAGAAATCTTCCTCAAGAGGTTGACAAAACTTGTTTAATTTCCAGTGACATTTTTACAAGTGTTTACATAATGTACAGTAGTTTCATTTGTTTAATGCAGCCAAGAAGCTGGAGAGGCAATTTTTCTAGCGTGATGTAATCAGGAGTGCCACTGCTTTTTCCTTGGGGAAAAAGAAATCCTACCAAATGTGTGTACCATATTAAAGACTTCAGAAACATGAATTACTTGACAGATTGTTACTCTCTAGCCTGTAAATACATGTAGAGTATTTTTTAAAGACATATTAGCTACCTGATAGAATGTAATAACTCCAAAGGGTTTTACTTCAGTGTATCATATATAGATACAGTTAGGGTCCTTAAAATACAACAGAAAATAATATATCCTTTAGCCGAAGGGAAAGTAGAAGCTGTTTCAGAGGTGTTACAGTTTGTTCTATTCATCCTTGTAAATCAACATTTAGCTTCTTTAGAGCTGCAACCAGGAATGTGTCAACAGCAATGTTTTTCACTGTAATAGTTTAAAACATGTCTTTGGTAGCAGAGGTAGGATTCATTTGAGTAAATGGTGTAATCTGTAACTCAGTTGTCTACATGAGAGCCAGTTGTCTACATTCCCCTTATAGTCTATTGAAGAAAAGGAAACTCAGGATGTGATTCTTCTAATCCTATGTTTATGATAGATCAGATGTATCATGTCCTAAAATGTCTGTTTCTCTCCGCTGATGGTAACCAGGATTACCTTTACAAGTAGCTCCAAAACTGTAGATAACAACATTTAGATATGGTGAAGCCCACCCCAGGTAAACCCATGTCTCGCGCATCCTTTCCAATGCCTGCAGAATGTAACTGGAACAGTAAGTGCRTCAAGCCTGCACCAGTGCGAGGCAGAATCGCTAATTGTCTGGAGACAAAAGCTTGCCTCTAGAGAGTTGTGTTTTCCTTATACATTATTATCTGAAACAGAGGTAAGAATCATCCTGTCAAGGTTCTACGTGAATAGGGGCACTGTGCTATTCCCTGAACTGTGCCCTGTTACTTGAGGTTGTGCTGGTGTGGTGGGTTGACCTTGGCTGGCTGCCATGCGTCCACCGAGCCACTTTCTCACCTTCCCTCCTCAGCAGGACAGGGGGAGAAAATCAAAACTCGTGGGTTGAGATAAAGGCAGTTAAATGAAAAAAAGCAAAGGCTGCATGCAGAAGCAAAGCAAAAAAAAAAAAAAAAAAAGATTTATTCTTTAATTCCCATCAGCAGGTCATGTCCAGCCACTTCCTAGGAAGCAGGGCTTCAGTACACATAGTGGTTGCTTCGGAAGACAAATGCCTTAATAACAAACACAGTCTCCCCCCCCAGCTTAGCTTTTATTGCTGAGCATGATGTCACGCGATATGGTCAGTTTGAGTCAGCTGTCTCAACTATGTCCCCTCCCAACCTCTTGACCACCCCCAGCCTACTGGCCTTTGGGGGGTGTTGGAGAGACAGCCTTGATGCTGTGTGAGAACTGCTCAGCAGTAGCCAAAACACTGGTGTGGTATCCACATCATTCTAGCTACAAATACAAAGCACAGCACTATATGGGTTGCTACGTGGAAAGTCAACTCCATCCCAGCCAGACGCAGTACAGCTGGCTCTAATGGACCATCATGCCAGGGACCTTCTTAAGATTAGACAGGATGGACCATTACAGGTCAGTGCTTGAGCCTGTGCCCTGGCACTATTTAGTTTGTCAGCATATATATAACCACCGGCTGCCTGTGCTACCTGGTTAGCTGTACTTACGTGCCCAAAGCTGGCCTCAGCTCAGTTGTGGCTTGCTTGCTTTTCATCCACAATTCATGGCAGCGATAGTTTTTGACTTTTCTAGTACTCTACATGCTGTGCTTATGGCTGAGATGGTTCTTTCTTGCCCGGAGTGCCCATTGCACACACAGTCCATTCTTGTAGTGTAACTCCAAAGGCGAACGGTGTGGGCTGGCTCATACAGGCTGTGCATGAAGGCATGCATATATGGGTGAGGCTACTAGCTCACYTGACTTTGAGAATTAAGATAGTATTCAAGCCAACATCTCCTTCCTGTTCTGCACGATCAAATTGCCCCTTCTGGTAAAGTCTTTGGGTGCTGACTCAAGCTAGTGTGGGAGCACAACTTGTAGGCAGCATAGGTAACTGAGTGGGCTGGTGTGTAAACTCCAGCTAACAAGACATTATAGGCACAAGCTTGCTTTATAGTTTGTGGAAAGATTTCATATTCTTCAAGAGGCACTTACGGTCTATTGAATATGGGTCAGTTCAAAGCATGAATGTAATATTAATGTTTGTTAAATTATGTTTTAATCTTAATTGGATTGGATTTACCTTGGACTCATTCTGCAGTTCAACTTTTTTTCCACAGACATTCCTGGGCTATGTTTTACTTTTGTTTATATCCTTTCTTGGTTGGATTACCTTTCTGTAAAATTACTTTGGGTCTGGTCCAGCTAGCAGTTATAGAAGAAGATCATACTGTTCAAGTAGTGTAGTAAACTTAAAAATCTTAATAAGATACACCTTGCCTACATTTGACACGGTAAAAATAATTAACTAATATAATATGAACTGCCAGAATTTCTGATTTTTGTCAATATCCAACAAGTACTGACATTTAAATGTTTGCTGTAACTTTTCCTATACCTAGCKATAAGGTTTTGGTTTAGGCAAATACTCTCTACTGTTATGTGTGTCTTTGTATACTTTCTCATTTCTGTTTTTTCTCTGCAAGTATATAATTAAATATGCTCATTCTTAGTATTTATCGAACTCTTTAATTGAAATATTTTTCTATAGCTTACTTTCCAGTGACGTGACTTTCCACATTGTGTAGTCTGCTGCACTTTCTCCCTGTCTTATGTAAGAGTGGTGTTTTGATGTGACTAAGATTTTTAACATTAGACAATTTTCTGCAATAAGGCTGGAATAACCATATTTCTTCTGTGTATCTCCTGTTTTATATATAATAGAATAGAACAAAAAATGGTCAGAATAAGTAAAATAATTGTTGCATCTGAAGCAAATTGAAAAGTGTAAGTCCAAAAAAGAGCATTATGATAATCTTGTTTGAGCTCTAGAATAACAGAAGACACCAGATCATTCCTGATAAGAGTGGAGTGCATGCAGCAGCCATAGTACATGTCTCCCAAGAGAGCTGTGAGCTGCTAGAACTTTTGGTAAATTAAAACTCCAGCTCTAGGAGGAAAAAAGCAAACAGAGACTTGGTCACTGGACAACCCTGGCTTTCCATGTCAATTCCAGGCAATTCTTCTACAGCAGAAGAGTGGGACTCTGGGAAGCTACTCTGAGGTTTCATCTCAAACCTACTGCCTGTGCTTCCTTTTACCTTTAGAAACGAAAGCATGTGGTACCTTAATCCCTTCAACAAAATAAGGTTTTGCTATGCAGCTCATTGGCCTATGTAGAAGTGCTCCCTCTGTAGAGCTAATGTGAAAAAAGAACACAATATCCCAGAACTTTGAAGGACCAAATATTCAACTGCAGCTGCTTGGAAACAGTACATTTGAATTAATGGATGCAACTCTTCAAATAGCTCTGGGGAAATTTAATGGGCTTATTATTATCYGCATTGTCTTTGCTTGAATTAATTTCTGACTTCATGCCATACAATAAAGTTTACCTGGTGATGGAAGTCATTAATGACTTTCTCCATCACTCTGAACATGGAGTTTTACATAGAGTTTAACTTTTATCTACACCATTTTTTTTATTCCATTCCATGAAATTCCATTAGATCTGGTACTGGATTGCAGAGGAAATGTGTAATTAAAAATAGTTCTCTCTCTAGAACTTGATATGGAGGTCTTCAGGGATGTGCAATTGCTTCTGTGAGCTGTGACTTGCATTTACCTTATGTAAAATTGCCTGTTATCATCCAAGCACCTTAGTCTCATTCAGGTGCCTGTTACAGAGTTTTTGACAGACTTTAATACACATTGGCTTGCATGTTTTCCTATGGAGGATTATCCTCAAGTCCTTGAACGTAATAGTGGAGAGGTGCTGCTTCTTACTGCTTAAAGCTGGAAATTTGCTGATGAGAGTCTTCAGTTACAGGTTTACAAATCAACAGAGGTGGTTTAACTGAAAATTTTAGAGTAATTGACGATGGAATGAAACTCACACATTTATCAGGAAATAATTTTAGACTCCTAATTAGACTTTCAAACGATGCAGTAGCATCTTTAATTACAACCTTTTTTATAATGGCTTGTTATTCATTTATGTACATAGAATTGCTTCCTTACTGCCTGATTGAGAAACTTCAGTTGGTAATTATTATCAGTTATTTGATATGTGACTGAAGCCTTGAATCAATTGACCCAGCCTGGCCCCAAGCTTCTAAAGTGTTATCCTATCTGGCCTTCAACTGTTGTCCCAGAACGGCATGTGTSATATCTGCTAGATCCATGTGGATGTCTTAAAAATCATGAGCCATTTCAAATGGCACTAGATGCCTATTTTCGGCACCTGAACTGAGTCCTTACAGGCATGCTTTTAGATAAATGGAATTACATCTACAAACATTTTAATTGGGGGGTATTTTTCTGCCAAGGCTTGCATATTGCACTTTGTAATAAAAGAACCATACAAAATAAAAAGCTGAATGATGTTGTAACTGATATTATTTTCTGATCATGATCTTCTTAATATTGTTTCCTTTTATTGTTTCAAAATAAATTATTCTAACGTATCTCCTCTCCATATATACTTCATATTTCCTCTGTATTTTCTACACTATAATAGTCTATTGATTTTTTACTAACATTCAACAAGTTATGGCAAGATAATGCTGTTTATTTACAAATGTTACTCTGTGATGGCTCCTTTGGTAATATCCTTTCAACTGTTTATATTCAATTATATTTGAAAGGAGGAAAAAAAATATTTCATTTCAGAAATAATTGGGGAGTAACAGTGCTCGCTATGTTGCAGTTAGCAAGAGCTGATTTCAAATACTTTAAGAATTCAGATCATGCTTCAAGAAGTCGGAACCTGTTTCAATCAGAATCCTCAATTCCTCAGCACTCTGATTTGTTAAGGTCATTGCACAAAGCACTTTGAAGGACTGCAACTTGCTGATAGTAGGCATGCAGTTCTCCGCTAAATWCTTTGAGAGCAGACACCTGAATGCTTTTGATTAAATATGGAAAAGCTACATCTAAGCTTGGAACTGAATTTTAAAAGGATTTTAGAAGACATTTTCATACCATTTTCTTTTCCTTCCAGTGCTTTAATGTTTTCGGGTTTAAAGTTGGTTCTCTAACTAGGAAAAAAAGAATGTTGTCCAGGGAACATGAAAAAATTACCTGCATCAGTTGATAAAAGAGCACTAGGAGAAAATGGAAACATGGCAGCAGTCTGCTCTCCTTGTTATGAGGACATGCAAGATAGTCTGTATTGGAAAATCACAAGATACCGGTAATGGAGCTGTTGCGCATACATATCTATAACAAACTTTTGCCATGTTTATGCTATTTACTTGGAGAAATTATTTCAGTATGTATGTATTGATTTTTAATTAGAGTATTTATGTTTCCATTAGCTTTAACTTCCAGGTTTATATATCTATCAGTACACCCTAAGACATTGGAGAGTGATCTATTTATTTATTTATTTATTTGTTTGTTTGTTTATTTATTTATTCTCTCTCTCTGTCTTTGTTATCTGATTTTTGTGGAAGACCTTGGACCTTCAGTTGTATTTGAGTGAAAGTATTCACATAAAAGCTGCATTCAAAAAGATGAAAAAAACTAATGAATGTTTAGTTTTTGGCCATACGGGCATTTGCACAAACTTATCAAAATGCTTCAAAAAGAATATTATGAGCCAAAGATGGGTTTCCCACTTTTGATAAAGAAAGTAGGAGTCACAGTTTCTCCACTTTAGAGGTAAGGAAACTGAAGAGATATAAACAGAGAAGAAAGAATATGTCACAGCCATTTCAAAACTATGTTGCAGGCTCGTCTTTTACATTTATTACATGTATACAAATATTTATTGCTTTGCTAGTTGTAAAACACATTCCTTTGTTTTTGTTTCTTCTTTTTGTATATGGTCTAAAGATGCTTTGGAGTTACATATTGAAGTTAACCTTAATTTTTTTTCATTTCAGTCTTCAACAGTAAAGGTTGAAGGGGCAAAAGTTGCCTTGTAATTCCTCAGTTGTACAGTACCTGGTATAATGACCAATAGTAAAACTTGTAGGTACATCACAGTACAAATAATAAGAATCATTAATTGTAATATTCAAATAATGAGTATTAAGTAACACAGGGAGAATTCCCTGCCAACGCTATGTTTATATTCATGTTAACAAGTATTATTATATGAGCCAGCCTTACTACAAGGAGGGAATGCAGAATATATCTCTTGCATTACTTACTTATTTGCCAACCGAATAACTAAAAAAACCAGGAAAGTGTACAGATGTAGTACTAGCCTGGAAGACTATTTCCCTGAATCCTGGTGGGAACTGTAACACAGCAGTCTAGTTCTATATATGCTATAGATACAGTGTGTATACCCTAACATTTCRTTCACTTTTGAAATTCTTTAAGCTTGACAAAAAATGGAAAGAGTTTCGTACTCCATGTAATTAATTTTTTGGGGTTTGTGTTTCAAGCATTTCCTCATTGTCTGAGTGACACAGATAGTAGATACAGGTATTGACATGACTTACATCTCAGTCTTCTTGGTATAATCATATGATTTATTCATTTAGTCTCATTTCCAGTGGCTTGAAGTGATGGGCTAGTTTGTAGAGGAAACTTTTAAATTCTGTATACATAGCTAAATGTGTAGATAGTACAAATAGTTACTGACTTTCATTTTGAACACTACATGGAATATTATAGTCATTGGTAAGATTTTTTTAGTTGGGGTTGCACCAATAAACAATTTCACAGAATTCTGTAACAGTGCCTATACAGACCATTGGAGCTGTACATGTTCTTCCAAGACAGCAGAAGCTCCACTGGCTTGCAGAATTTTACTTTGAGCAGTCAAACTACTAGTAGTAATGTTCCACTTAATTTAGACTTTAATCTTTACCCTTATTTTTGTAAGCCCAGCAGGAGCATTCAGTTAGATCTAATTTGCACTGACTAAACAGGAATTTTAGGAATGTAGGAACTGCTATACTGTGTCAAACCTGAGATGTGGTGTCTTGTTTCAGCAGTGTCTGGTACCAGAGAGTGCAGCTAAAAGTGCTAGAATTCTCCAAATAGTTGTTCATGGGGAAATTTCTTCCTAAATCCTGTTAGCTAGTGGTTGGTTGATGCTTTGAAGCAAAATGGCTTCCCCCTCGTCAGTGTAAAGTACGTATGCATGGTATTCTGGGCCATAGCCCTCAGAGTACTATTACTCCAGGTGAAACAATCCCTTTACCCATTTCTTGCATTTTGATTTCACTGATTTCCCTTTAATGTTGTATGATGAGAAATAAGCCCTAGATCTGACTGTCTGAAGTGATTATTAGGTATTCCTCTACACTCCTTGACCTATATCATCTTTTCTCTAAATTTGTAGTTTGTGCCTCATATGAGTTCCAACTGTGCCAAGCAGGTTTTAGAATGCTGTTACCTGATGTGGTGGTATTTAACCTTTAGTTTTAACAGAGATCTGTGAAATAATTTACTGTTTTATAAGACTCATTTCTCTGAATATCCCAACTTCTATAAAGACTTCTGTTGTCAGTGTAGCTGCAATAAAATTCTGCGGTATCTAATGAAATTAGATGACCAGAACTGAGAGCATTTTTCCAGCTGATGGAAGACAATCAATTCATATAACAACATTAAAATATTTAATTTCCTTCTCTGTTTATGAGGGATTGTAAAAATCTCCTTCAATGAAYTCTGCTGTGTGACTGCTAAGTGTGATTGCTAAGCATAAGAACCAATATAACAGACGTTATATCTTATATAAATCTGTGTTTTATAGGAATCCAGGCATTTTCTGTGTGATTTTCCATATTATCATTCAGAATCCATCAGAAGCTAAAACTAGAGTGAGATCAAATCTGTTTAATTTCCAATCTGGGGTAGATTTAAAATTTTCAAGACTGTTCTCAGGTAAGAGTGCTTGCAGTGTTGTAATTTCATGAGAATTTATATATCATAGCACTAAGCATCAATATGATGTTATTTCATGAGACAATTTATGTGTCATTCCTAAAAGTTTTGAAACATCCCTCATCCCAGCTACTTCAGTTTGACAGCCTGGCAAGCTCAGTTCTGTCAAGAAATGCAATTAGTCAAAGAGGAATTCAGCTTCCATGAGCAAATTCTGAGACCTCACTGAACAGAGAAGTGGGACAACAAAAGAACTGAGCAGGGGGAAAGTAGTAGTTTTTCTAAGAAAAACTAGAAAGGGGTACAGAATGCTTACCCTTATTCCATTAAATGCTGGGAGCGGAGTGCTGTAGAAGGGTATGTAATCAAGCCCTATAAAAACAAATATATTAATAATGACTGGCTAAACAGCGTTATTGCCAGCTCTGTTGTATGTGCACAAAGAATTAATTTCCTGTGCCCTCTGATAGATACAGGCTAAAATTTCCAGGGTTCTTCCTTCTCTTAATGTGCTTTCCCAAACTAGAGACCAAATTCACATCCAAAGTTTTGAGACTAAAGTGACGCTTTCTCAGAGGTCAGAATGGAGAATCAAAATGAAGTGTTTCTGAAAACTGGTGTTTGTCAGGTAAAGATTTTAGTATCTTATTATCTTCAGTATAATATATCTTTAGATATACTTAGTATCTTTAGTATCTTATATAACTGGGAACTATTAAATTATGTCAGCATGTAATTTTGGGTGATGCCTGGAGAATGTGTAGCATGTCTTGGCCAGGAGCACTTTGAGTGGTTAGCCTGACTGACAGCTAGGTGCCACTGTTTCTCCATAGAGATAATACTGGGCAGAAATACAGATCTTGTAAAAAGTCGAGGTATGTCTGTCTCCTATCAAGTAAGGCCTTTCATCAATCAGCTAATGGGAAAAAGACCAAATATGCTAATTTACTACCTTCAGAAACAGTTACATTGCTTTTTTTTAAATTTAAAACTGAGGAGAATGTTTAGATCTCTGGCTGGACAGCACCACCACAATTTAAATCTGAAACAGGAATAATTTTTTTTTTGCCTCGGACTGTAAAGCATCTCAGAATGGATGGACTTTGTTTATATTTTATTTGCTATAATACAAAGTCAAATTTGTTATCCTTTTTACAAATTTTTCTTTAATTTAAATCCTTTTAATCCAGAAAAAGAGAGAAATAAGACGCTGTTTATAGCAAATCTGTAAGTGTAAAAGTTCTTGATTAAAAAAAAAAAATTGCATCAAATTTCAGGTGCCAGTCAAAGGTAAGCTTATATTGCTTATAATAGTCCAGTGCAGCACTGGTTACAAACTCACTGAAGAAATTTACTCTGACAAGACAAACATCTTAAAATCTTCTCCCAGTTGGTTCTAAAGTTTCTGTGGTAAATGAAAAAAACATTATTACAAAGCAAAGTTCAAGATGAGAAAAAGCGCTCCTTCTTGCATGATTTCCCAGAAGGTTAAGGTTACTGCCTCCCAATGTTTGATTAATGCAGCAAATGTGCATCACCTGGCAAAACAAACACACCAACCCCAAGAGAAGCCTCTCCATAGTTCACAGTATATATTTTATATTGGCATCATAGGACTGTGGCATGTGCAGCTGCCTGCAAAGTCACACTGGTCACTGGGCTGCAGAAGAGGACAGCGAGGGTAGAGGGCAAAGGCAGTGGAGCTTTGCCAAGAGAGGGCAGAAGTCCATCTGCATCAGCCAGGTAACCTGTGCATCCTGAACTGAGGAGGCAGGAGGGGCTAAGGTTCAGGGCATATACCTGTAGAAATGGCAGGACTAGGAGAACCAAGGTTAAATAATTTTGCAGATGATTTGTGCAGGTTCCTGTTAGGGTGTTAGTAGCCACCATGTGCAGTAGCTGCACTGTCAATAATAATCTGACATCATTTGCACTGGTCAGCTCGGTCCAACAAATGATCACTGGAAAATATTGTTCACGAATCGGCATAATGGAGCCCAGAAATACCAATAAGTCATCAGGAATGTCATAAGGAAACACGGACAAGATTACCAAATCTAAGAACACATTTCAAATGTGGAGGCGGAGGGAATGGATCTCAGCTACCTGAGTACAACAAAAGGCAGTGGAAGTATGTCTCTGAAGTATCAAGCTTTTACATTAGAGTCAAGCTTTTATATTAATTACGTGTTCCCAGAATGTTCAACAGAGTGCATTACTGACCAGTTTGTAAATGCTTTAAAATAAATATTTGGAGAAAAAAGCCCCAAAGCTTTAAAATCAGACATAAAGTTATAAACAAGTGTCAAAACCTCACAGAAACATTGCAGTCAACATAAATCATAGGAAGAAGCAAATGCTTCAAAACAAAGGATTCTAAATTTCCTGTTAAGTTATTAAAATATATCAAAAAGCACTTACGCCTTCAGTTCATTTATGGCTGTGGAAGGGATAGGCCTCAATGCCCTTCACTCTATCCTTATTTTCATGTGGTAAATTTCTCTTCCATCCATTCTAGAAATATCATTTTACTTTGGCTAGTTTTTCTGCTATTTTGCATTTAAGGGACAGCAGTTGTCTGTGTACAGACAACTTTTTTTCCATTTTAAAAATTGATATTACACTGTTTTTTTCTAGTTTTCTTCAGGTAATACTGGTCTTTTGTCACTAATATATTCCTTTAAAATTCAGAAAGGCCAGTGCATATACRTGACAGTTCTCTGCTCATTTTCAGATTGTGTATTGCATAAAGCTCACTCAATTATATATTTTTAAACTAATATGTGTTAAGGAATTTCATACCTTGAATTTTGTAAGCTCATTTATCTCTGCATTTTTTTATAAAACTGTTTTCTCTCCAAATACTTCCCCCATTATATTTATAAGATCCTGCCTTTCATTATATCACTGTTTAACATACAAGTAAATCACAGAGCCACAGAACCACAGAACCGCAGAATAGTTGAGATTGGAAGGGACCTCCAGAGGTCAGCTTGTCCAACCTCCCCTGCTCAAGCAGGGCCACYCAGAGTTGGTTGTCCAGGACTGTGTCCAGACGGCTTTTGAATATCTCTAAGGATGGAGACTCCACAACCTCTCTGGGCAGCCTGTGCCAGTGCTCCGTCACCCTCACAGTAACAGTGTTCCCTGATGTTCAGATGGCACGTCCTGCATTTCAGTTTGTGCCTATTGCCTCTGGTGCTGTCACTGGGCACCACTGGAAAAAGCATGGCTCTATCCTCTTTGCACCCTCCCTTCATGTGTATATATACATATGTATACACACACACACATTATATATATACACACATTAATAAGATGCCCTCCAAGCCTTCACTTCTCTAGTCTGAACAGTCCCAGGTCTCTCAGCCTCTCCTCATARGAGAGATGCTCCAGTCCCTTCATCATCTTTGTGGCCCTTCTCTGGAGTCTCTCCAGTATGCCCTCATCTCCCTTATACTGGGGACCCCAGAACTGGACACAGCACTCCAGGTGTGGTTTCACTAGTGCTCAGTAGAGAGGAAGGATCACCTCCCTTGACCCACTGCGATACTTTGTCTAGTGCAGCCCAGGATACCATTAGCTGCCTTTGCCACAGCATGGCTCTTGTGCAACTTGGTGTCCACTAGGAMCCCCAGGTCCTGTTCTGTAAAACCATTTTCCAGATGGTCATCGCCCACCATACATTGGTGCATGGGTTTTTTCCTCCCCAGGTACAGGAGTTTGTACTTCCCCTTGTTGAACTGAATAAGGTTCAAGTCAGTCCATTTCTGCAGCCTGTTGAGGTCCCTCTGGATGGCAGCATGACCCTCTGGTGTATCAGCCACTCTTCCCAATTTTGCATCTGGAAACTTGCTGAGGGTACACTCTCCCCCATCATACAGATAATTAATGAAGATGTTAAACAGGATTGGACCCAGTATTGAACACTTGGGTACATAATTCCCTGGGAACCAAAGGTGTTATTACCCAGTATTTTCAAGAAGGTTCTAACAACATGAATACTGACACTACACAGATGCTAACCGACATGAAGATGCTAAAAATGTGAAACTTCTATTGCACCACTAAGATAGAGCTGTTATGTAGGCTTTCTCTTCTTATTTTCTGCATTTCATTATATTCTGAAGTGTCTTGTTTAATTTTCCTCAGGAAAGTTTCAAAAAGACCAAAACAAAAGCCACAAAATTCTGTGACATTGGAGGTTGGTCAGTAATGTTGAGAAACACTTGGAAACTTTTCAAGAATGGAAAGTCTCAAAGAATGGAGTTTTCATTTTTCAAGAATGGAGTCTTTATTTGACTAACTCATGTCATATCATTCATATGATACTTCCCTTCCCAAACATTTAAAGATATTTTTACTCTTTTTGTTGTATAGATAACCAGTACATGTTGTCTAGCTTTTAGTTAAACATTGATAGGTAATACTTTTGCCTTGGAAATGATTTTGAGCCTGCTATCATCCTCCTCTCTCCTTCTCTGGTCTCCTTTGCAATTTGTTTCTTTCCTACCATGRATTACTCCAAATTTGATCACTGGAACATTTTGGATCTGATCTGAATACTGAAAAATATTTTATCCTGTATGTAGCCACACTAGACTAATTAGAGGTACTTATGCAGCAAGAAAACAGCACATGAGGTTGGTATAATCTTACTATGCACAAAAGGACCCATTGCCTACAAACCTTTGACAGGCTATGGCTGTAGGTAAGTTCCCAAGTCATGCTGACTTTCCTACTACTTTAGTGCTTTCTCACCTACAACCCAACTCCTTTGTTTAAAGTTATTTTCATTTAACATACAGTCCTTGTTTTATTCCAGGTAATACTTGGAATTATAATTGTTCTTCATATTGCTTTATCCTTCTTTTAGATTCACTTCTGTTTTCTTTCTGTAATTTTTTATC
The DNA here is from genome assembly GCA_030449065.1 of Oceanodroma leucorhoa. Lineage (NCBI taxonomy): Eukaryota > Metazoa > Chordata > Aves > Procellariiformes > Oceanodroma > Oceanodroma leucorhoa. The sequence goes on along the minus strand of JASVER010000058.1, from coordinate 257,158 downwards.
TTAATAGTGTCTAGCTTATAGTCCTGTTACTTTCTACTTCAGATGCATTCTGAAAACAGTAAAGGAAGAATGATTCTCACTAGACTCTTTCTCTGCTTGATACAGTACCATTATAACCATTTTGTGTTTATGGACTGTTGCTAGGCACAACTTAAACCATTTCCTTGTGAATCTTCCAGGATATCCTGTGTGGCACTGGATTGAATGCTTGCTGAATTCCCAGCTCTGGTATTTTATACTGTTTTTTTTTCAGCCACAGTTTAATAACAGTAACACAAAGCTACCTTTGAAGAGCTGGCCTAAAAGATTTCGTGATGAGATATGAAGGCACATCAGCATGTAAGGGCTTATTAGGCTCCTGCCTAATGTGAGAGTCCTGCGTGCTATCATAAACTTGTTGAAAGGGGTTGATATCTGTAGGTGTGGGAGGTCTTTGCTCGCTAGGTGATTAGAGGACTTATACAGCTACTGCCTCTAGGATAACTGGCTTTTTAAGGGACTTGAGTGAGATTTTGGTTGGTAAAGTTCGTGTTAGTCAAAAATACTGTAAGTCAAGTTTACTCTCAAGTTATTGGGGTTGAGGAGAGAATTACTACATCTGGGGTATTGTGTGGTTTACAGAGAGAAATTCACCTCCTCGTCTTTTAGTCTAAGAATCATCTTCTGTTCCATGGTCACAGACGTAGAAGGCCAAATTCAGAGGTGAAACAGATGATGGTGTAAGAAATATACAGATGAATCTTTGTGAGATAGCACATAACACATTGATGTTTTGCTTTGCTGCTCTGCTTTTCACTCATTGCTTTGTGTGGTATACCCTCTGCTTTGGTCTGGAAGTTATGCCAACATGTACCTCCTTCAGGCTGCAAGAATTTTTCCTGGTGCATATGGGTATTGCTCATAGCATCATTTGTCTCATCCTTGTGCACTCACTTGCTGTTCTTTCTTTCCCTCTGTGCTTTTCCAGTGGTCTAAGTACACATTGAAAATGTCCAAGTGGCTGCATGTGTGCAGYCAGAAGGCTCACTCTTCCAATGAACACACCAGAGATAGACGTGTACCCATTTGATTTCATAGTGGAAAGTATAATCATGTCATACTTTCCATGTGCTGTACTGAGTGTTTACCCTAGAGCATTTGCACGCCTATTTGGTAAGCCAATATTTGCAAAGGGAACCTAATTTGCCTTCAAGTTATTAAAATACATATTAAATTTATGTTCAATTCCTTAGGTCCTAGCTGCAGTTTTCTTTTAGAAAAAAGGCCTCCAGTCCTTCAGTACTCTCTTACKCCCTGATATAGTAGTGAATTATTTAGTTACATCTCAACAACTTCTTTTGAAAGATTAACTGACTAATAAAGGAATCAAGTTGTTTCCTACTTTGTGGAAAAAAACRTATGCCTGTATGCCTATAAATCGACCTGTGCTTAAAAGCTGTCCCTGAAATCTAAGCTGTATTGTAAAGGTAATGCTATGCCACAATATTTCGGAAGTAGCTGTGCATTTTACTAGATGTTGTAGCAACAGTTAGRGAAGGCTGAAGGCTGCATAAGGGACTGCCCTGATATGTGGGCCTTGGGAATCCAGCATGCTCTGTGCCTTCAGGGCCTCTCTTTTTAAGTCAGACAGCCACCGGAAGGGAAAATATGGTGAGTAATTTGAGCAAAGCAACTGCTGCTTCATTAGCTTTCATATTACTAGTGCTGTATAACAGCCTGCATGATTATGAGTGCAAACCAACCAAACTCATTGCCGACTGAATTAGTTATGGAGGCTACTCAGTAGTGTGTAACTTGTCAGTTTGTAATCTGCCTGGGGTTAGGGGCACTGCCCTGACTGCTGCTGCAGGAAGAAAAAAGCTTGCGATGCCTTTCAAATGCTCGCTTAGCTTGCCAGATTCAAGGGACTGTTTATTCCTCACTGCGTTTTGCCCAGTTGTGAGAAGAAGATGTGTAACAGCCTGCAGTGTCTGCTACCCCTTGTGTGCAGTACTGTACTTGAGGCAGTATTGATTTTATGGTCTCTCTCTCATATCATCAAATAACTTAGTGGAAGTAAAAAAGGAAAACATGCACTAAAGCTTAATAATTTCTTAGTCTGTTTTTAATAGGCCAAATCCTGGGAAATCAGTGGACTGTAATTATGAAAGGGCATTGGCATTTGGGGCTCCCAATGAGAACTGATATTTCATATTAAATGGGATCCTGAGAGGAGCTCACACCGTAAATTGTCACTGACATTAATACAAATGTCAATGTGAGTTATGGGGTTCTCTGTAAAACTCAGCCTTTCTCTGGATCAGTCCCAAGAAGTTTTTCCCAATCAAGTGTTGAGCAAAAGCTGAATGACAAATTCTGAATCAAAAGCTCATGAGTATATCTGCTTCCCTTCACTATTGTGATTCAAGTTTAAAGAGTACTCAGTGCTTTCAGGATACGGTCTTACAATGACTAACTCAAACCAGTCAGTCCTTTCCAGCACATATCCCTTTGTGTGTTTTCTTTTTTTTTTTTTTTAAAGTACAAATGAAATACAAAAGTACTTAATCTGGTATGATCACCATAATAGCTGGGAATTTTTCTATAAAACATATCTTTAATTACTGGAATATCACATACAGGATCTTGATAGTTCTTAAAAAAGCAGAGTAATAGAAGTTTTAGAGCTTATGAAATGATGTGATAGCAATGAGTCTACTTTCTATTCCTGTCTGCAATGATTTTGGATTTCAGTGCTGTAACACAAGTCTGAGCCAGTATTAAAAGCAAGCTTTAAGTATCAATACTTGTCCATTATTTCAAGTCTGATTGTCAGCATACACTGTTTTCTATTATTCAGTCTGCCAAAACTATTCTTGTCGGAAGATCATTGATAGAAGACCAGGAAATGTAAATCTGGAAGACTGCCAAGAAAAACAAAACTATCAAGGGTAAAGAGATTTTGGATTTGGTTGGTTTTTTTTTTTTTTTTTTGCATTACTGATTGATCTGGTATAAGTGCAAGATGTTGAAGAAATGAATTTCTCAACAGAGTGTGGCTCTCCTATTTGTTCTTCAGGAAAAAAGAAGCTTCTCTCTTAGAACCAACATGATGGTCCTGACTTGTCTGACCCTTGTTTAGTCAAGCACATGAGGAAATTATTATGTACTAATCAAAAGTGGCAAAGGTGGGGCTCAACTTTAAACTCATTAAAATGTGTTTCTATAGAGGAGTCCATACTCTTGTGTCCTGGTTTTCCTTTTTTAATATATTTTTAGTTTCTGTTTCAGTCACACTTTTTTTGTTGAAGCATTGGAGCTGATGTTTTTAGAAACAATAGTGTTCTTCCTTAATGCATCAAGATTGTTGATAGGATCAACATGATGAACACCTAAAGCTATAAATATGAGAAACGTAGTGTCTTCATAGCAGATATCTAGAGGGCAAGGAGCTAAGGCCAGTTTTGCGCTTAAAGCTTAAACCTCACTGCGGTAATATGGTGCACTGTCGTGGTAGGGTAGGGTATTCTTAAATGTGGGCTGTTGAATCCAGGACCTGTTCTTCATGACTTTGTCTGCCTTGTTGAACCATAGTCTAAAGAAGTTCTCTACTGAAATGGCTGTACTACACTATTGGTGAAGGCTGCACACAGGGAAAAGAAAGTTATTGGATAAACAACTGTAAAAATAGCTCCTTGTCAGGTAGTGTAACTGGCTAGCTGAAGTAAGAGCTGAAAAAAGCAGCTCAAGGTCCACCCTGTGTTGCAGCTGTTTGTACCAGCTGAGGAGTGGCCCAACAATGCAGATGGAGGGGTGGGTTAAAGAGGGATTTTCTGTCATAAATGTAAAGTAAGCCATGTCTCCTTCTATATCAGCATTGTATAGTTTTATTGAAGCTGAATCACTGATGTTTGCTCCTGGAGAAGAAAAGAATAACCTGGACACAGATAAGACCTTTGACTGCAATCACAGTAAGTACTTGTGGTTTCTGACCCTGAGGCTATAACCAGCTGCATCTGCTATTTGAGAATGACACTGCAAGAGCACTTACGCAGTTGCCCTCCATGTAATGCTCAATCTAATGACCATTCACATAGGGGAACATTACAAGCTCCCCCTGTGCCTCTACATTTAAAAAAAGGGCAGGAAACATTCATTTTATGTTTGCTGTTATGTTTAATGATTTGTGAAATCAACAGCCACAAAAATCACCCCCTTTTGCCAGGCATCAAGTTGAGATTATTTCTTTTTATATCCATTGCTTGCCCTTTTATCTGCTCCATTTGAGACTTTTCAGAAATGCACTTGGGTCTAATACCCTAAAACTCTTAAAGAAAATTGCTTTATCCAGTGCTTAAGGCGGAGCTGTAGAGCTGTTTTTGATCTACAAATACTATAAAGTGACTAAATGAAGACTTAGCAGGGAATGGGAGGAAGCTTTACAGAGCTCATGTTGGCAGCCATTTAGCTTTATGTTAATACATATTAGAGGAGGGACTGCAATCTCATGTTATTGGTCAGCTGAGCCCTATTTTTAATGTAAATAGGGACCAGCAAAGCTCAGATCTGGTCAAATTGGTCCAAACTCTTCCTCAAGATTTTGGAGTATTGAGAGCTGTGGTGTTGATTTATTCTAAAGTAAACATAAACCTTGGTCACAGAAGCTTACTGCATGAGTTTAGATGAAATTATCCTGACCTAGGCTAAAGTTAACATGTAAAAGGTGTTTTTTTGGTTTAGTAATATTTAGGTATTATATATATTTTTATGCATAGCTTTCAGGGAGGTAAGAACTGAAATCCCACTTGAGCAATGGATCAATGCAGGAGGTTTAAATGCTTTGTCTGGGGTTAAACAGTCAGTCAGTGGCAGAACTAGAAATAATGTTTAGGTCTCATGATGCAGAACCCTACTTGCTCCATAGGAAACTGCCGTTCCTACTGTTTAGCTGGGATATTCAGATTGTCCTGTGGGCCGCTTTGTGAGCTGTGTTAAGCTATTACTGGCTCAAAGGTGCTATTGTGTCAATGGAGTTGCACAGGGAATTTTGTGTATAAATCCAGAATCAATTTTGTTTTAGACTAGTCTGAAAATGACTCATTATAATCTGTTTTTTACAGTCCAAATGAATCAACAGCTCTCCGCTGCCTGTATCTCTCCTGAAGCTGCTGATATTTTAACACTGCCTTCTATACAAAGTTAACTGAATATAACCATTAAAATTCCCTTCTTCCACTAACTTAACTTCCTCACTAAAGCACAAGCTAAATAAAATTCTGCCTTCTCAGAAAGCATTGCACAGAATTAAACATCAGCATAAGTGAATGAAAAATCAGCCAGGTGATTCCTGTGACATGTACCACACGTTCTTAGTAAATTTCTTAGAAACAGTTAGTAAAGCTTAAGCTTTCTAGTAAAAAAAATACACTCTTTTTTCTTTGCTTTTGAGTGTTTTTTCATGTCATTACTCCTCAGGATGGTTTGTCCTCATGTCTCTCTATCAAATCAGAAAAGTCTCATGGATTTCAAACCTGATTTGCAATGCACTTCAATAGAAGGGCACTGATTTACTTCTGTTGGCTTATTGCTCTGAAAATAACTCTGTGGCTACATGCATGCTGGTAAATAAAATGGACCAGGAACAACATTTTGGCCCTGAGGGTAACTAGCTGGCACAGCTTGTATCCTTACATCTAAACTTTCTTCCCACCCAAAGCAGGATGCCTATCTGAAGCTGTCTTTAGCCTATGCTGTTCCTGAGTCCATGCCTAGACATCATCCAGGAGCATTATAGCTGATATGTGCTCCTATACATAGCACCAAGCTGAAGTTGAGTCTGTGCTCTGGTCCTATTTAGTGAACTGTTATAGCTATAGCATATATGTACTTAAACACAACAGATGTTCAGTTCACCCTTTTTCAGCCTGTCAGAATATTTGTTGAACTACATTCAGTTGGAGGAGTTATGAATACCATACTGGTCTTCCAGTTGAAGAGAATTATTATCTCTAACAGATGGAAAAAGACTTTTGGAATATCTTAGTCCTTCTGTTGCCAATTCAGGATTGTTTTACAAAATGAGGTATCAGGTGTTTTGGTCAGTCCTGTTTCAGCTGAGTCTTGGGACAGAACTTTGCTGATTCCTTTTGTCATCTGATTGGACTTGATATTTTATATTTAATTTGATTCCTGATATTTATTTTTTTCTTTTCTCTAACTTTATGCCTTTAGTCATCATCATATTTTCTTTGTCCCACCTTCACAAATTTGACTAATTTCTACTGTTTGTCCTTAAAATGCTTGGAAGTAATTAAATTTCATGTAGAAATGAATCTATTATTTCACTCTGGTATGAACTAGTAAAATAAAAGCTTTGTTAACAATAATGGTCAAAGGTTTTGGATTCTGAAAACCATAGTCTAAGATACAGTAGCTAATTTTTCTTCATTCTTTTGCTTGACCATATGCTTTCCACTCATTATTAGTATCATGAATGTAATGTTAGTTATTAACACTACTAAGATCATGTTCATACTTTCTACAAAGTTCTCTGTTCATTTGAACACACACATTATTAGTAAGTGACCCTTAAAAGTAGCTCTTAGGTGCAGAACACAGTTCAGGGATATTTATTACGGAAGGAATACTACAGTTTCTCCTCACAGTAGGTAATTTGACCTTGTTCAAATGCATTTGTGCAAGATTTAAAATAAACAGAGATCTCGTTCAATTTTTTGCCATATTTTTGTGCAAGCCATCTAATTAGTCCAGAGAAATGAAAAATGTCTTTCAGATGGCAACAAACTCTTTTCTTCCAGTGATGAAAAAGACAAACTCTTTTTTTGCACTCTGAAAAAGGAATCTTTCATTTTGCAGAAGGGTTACAATCCAAGATTAAAGAAAAATATTAATTATGTCCAAACTCCTAGCCACCAACTATAATAGGTTTAGGCTCTAATTGGGACAGCTGATGCTTAAGATCTGTCTTTTCAGGAGTTCATAGTCTTTCCTGCTGTAACTGCAGTAACTGGGAGATTGAGATGGTCACTGGTCCTGGAGTGTCAGCCTCAAAATTTCCCCAAACAAAGCCAGGCATGGTATATATTTGGTTTTAATATCCAAAGCACTCATGTGGTTTCAGCAGACACTTTACTAGGATGGGCCGTCTGGTTGTCACTTCAATTATTTATCTTTTTTATATAATAAATGTTTTCGTATGAAACACATAAACTCAGAGTAGACTAAAATAGTGAATTGTTTGGTTAACAAATGTCACATTCCTGAAAAAAATTTACTGCCTCTTTTTCTGAATAGTGGAAATAGGTAAAATAGCCTTTGGAAATACAGAGCAGAGCACTTCTGCATGTTAATAGTCCTGTTGACTTCAGTGGGACTATTGAACGCTATTGAACACTCTTGGAACGGGAAACATTTAGAAAATATTACATAAAGTGCTACCAGTAATGAGGCTGTTTAGTCACGTAACACCATCTATCGGGCATCAGCAGCAGGGTGCCCTGTGTGGGGGGAGGCCATGAACTGCCCTGTGCCAGCCGCAGCCGGTTCCAGCCGGCTCTGAACCGCCCACCAGAGCCTCGGCCAATCAGAGGAGCACACGGGCCTCAGCTCAGTGCCGTTGAAGGCCGGGCGTGCCACTGGGTGTGGGAGGTGCAGGCTGGGGGGGCGGGAGGAGACACAGACGGAGGTGGGTGAGAGGACACAAAGAAGGACATAGGAAAGGGAGAAGACACGAACACTTGGAGAGAAGGGAGAAGTGGGGAAGCTGTGTGGAAGGGGACATCGCTGGGATGACCACCGGACATACACCCCCCCACACTGGCAGGGGACACCCCTGAAGCGATGGGGGCCATGAAGGGTCCCACATCAGGGCAGAGGACCAGTAAGAAGCAAGGAGCAGTGGGGGAAAACCAGCAAGAAGCAAGGGGCAGCAGAAATAAACCTCTATGCACTGACCCTGGCCTACTGTGCCACCCAACACCACACTGAAGGGTTTGGCAAAACAAAGGAAGGTGAGAATAGGAAGGTGGGAAGAGAGGTGTTGGATTGAAGTTGAGCCTGGAGAAGGGGGAGGCAAGGTCTTTGCCTAAGTGTTTGCCTAATTGTTTGTTTTCTTGTTTTTCTCAATACCTGAATCAGTAATTAAAATTTTATATTAAAAATTGTCAGTAAATTAAATTAAGTGAAATTTCCCGAGAGGAATTCTGCCTGCAACACACAGTTACATGTGTTGTATTACACTATGTACACTATGCTATACAATAGGAGAGATATATATATCTTTAAATTGAGGAAGTGGAGAGAAGCGGGGCAGTTTATTGTGTGAGAGATGGTGCCATAATATGAACAAGTATGTATTGCCACAACAGATGGAAAAAAATGGCTGGAAATGGTGGTTCCAAGAGCTGGTAGCCATTCTTTAAGTCCAGAGGGCTGGAACCAGTTGCTGATTGTGTTTTTGTTTGTATTATGTTCAACTTCTAGCTAAAATCAACACTTCTTATTTTATGTCACCTGCTGTTGTATTTTATTCTAGAGTTGTCTCTTGAACATTAGACCATTTGCCTGTGGAAGGACTGTGCTGCTGGGCTGCAGCACGGACTACAGTTTCATACAGGAATATCAGCTGCATGTACTGCAGAGGCTGTCGGAAGAAGTTTGAGCATTACATTGTCCAGCTAAGTTCCTTGTGTTTGGTATCTTGCTTGATGAAATGTTCTTGGCTGCAGAGCAGTGCCACAGTCCTGTCCTTATTCTGCAACCTCCCCCCACCCTGGATACATCTGGTCAGTGGGTCACATTGCCCTGCTAAACCCACTGGCCAGGTGAGATGGCTGTGGAGCAGAAAAAAGATTGTTTTCACATTCGTATGGGAGACACTGGTGTCACCTGCATGTGGAAGGCATCTCCAGCTAAGCTGGAGCACAGGAGGAAATGGGTTATTACCATGTTCATTGAATGAGACTTGGCAGTATAAATCCAGATGAATGTCAGACAGACAAATGAGAGAATAAAGTACGTGAGAACTGTAAGTTTACAAGAATGTGACCATACAAGTCTGTCTTTTTGGAAGGTAGCATTTTTAATGATGAATGTGATGATATTTGGAAAAAAAAAATCCCAGGAAATTGCCAATAATTATTTTCTGTAATTTATTCTCTCCATCCTTTTCTTCTTCCTTTTCCCACTGTTAAGTGAAAGGGAAATGGTACTGAAAAAAGGGCAAATTTCTTTCATTGTATTGTTATATAAGGTGTTCTTCATCAAACTCTTTTTGATAGAAAGACTCAGACTTATATGTTCAATTATCACAGACAGAATGGTTGGAACTTTATTTATTTGTGTACAGTTACCAAAGTTTCAGAAAATAAGGGAAAATCCCCAAGATTACTCCAATTTATCCTGACTTGAGTATTTTTAATTGGCTGTGGGGGCTGTTTTGTATCAATGCTGCATCTGTACCGTACGCTCAGGATAGGGTTTCCTCAACGAAGGAGGGAGGGGAGCTCTGTATATTGGCAGTTTTCCTGCTATATTTGCAGAGGTGGTCTGGGAGGGAGAGTGGCAATCTGCTCAGCAGGGATGTAGGAGGTGTTTATAATCAAAAGCAACGCTTTCAGATTCTAGTGGCAGAGGAACATACTCAGGGAAGAGAAATTCAAAAGGCAGCTGTTCCAAAGATTGTGAATGCCTCAGTTTTGTGGCTGTGCAGTGCATGACCAAATGTGTTACTGCCTAGGGGAGAATGGGGAAAGAAAGCAAAGTGGCCTGTGCAAATGGGTTTGAGTATTAAAACTCTACAAAGTAGATCCTCCTTGTTTGGGTGTCCTAGAGACTTGAGATGGGGATGGTTCATTGGCTTCTTAATTTACCTAGGTCTTGGAAGACAGGCTTTGAAATCCACCTGCTACTACTCATCCAGTGACTGCCCAGGTAATTTATGCTCAGCCTTCAAGGGAGCTAGATAGATACCTACCTAATTCCCCTTTAAATCAGTGGGAATTAGGCACTGTTGCCTTTAAGAATCTGTCCATTAACCTCTGGGGACAGACACACTGTGGGAGCTAAAATCTGACTCTCTCCTTTACCTCGCTCAGAGTCTAAGAATCTGCAGGATGTTTGTGGCTTAATCAACTTTTCTATAAGCACTCATGCCCTTTAGACAGGTGGTACCAGGACCCTTCTAAAAATTATCTGAGAATGACACAGTATTGCTGCTAAGGCAGGTGGAATGCGTGGCAGTGGCAAGGCCCAGTAGACTGTTTTCAACTGGACCACATTAGAGTGAGACTAGAGACTAGAAAAACTGGCTTGAGACCTCTACTCAGTGTACACTATAGATGTATTTGGTTTCCCATCTGTACAATGTAGATGGTGGCCCTTCCCTAGAGCACAGGGAGATGAGGTGAAATGCATTAAATTCAGAGCTGCTCAAATAGAACAGTAATAGGGCTATAAAAGAAGGAGAAATGGCATTCTGGTACTAYAGTTATTATTGTATTATGCTGTTCAGGGCAAGGGTTGTCTCCAAAAAAATACCTAGCATATTTTTAGCAGCATAAATAGTAAGTAATAAAAATAATTAAAGCTGAAGGGTATATAAGATGGGGGTGGGGCAGAACAAAGAGGTGGTGGAGAATGAAGAGAGCATGCTTAATGTCAGGTTTCATATATTGCAATTTAAGTACGGTACATTTCCCTGGGCTGTCCTTTACTTTAAAATACAGGTTTCTCCCCAACTGCTTTATGCAGAAACTGAAATCTACTCAGCAAATGAATACCTCCCCCTACTCTCCCAGGCCAAGAAGCTTCTAACATCTGTATGCGTACAGAGAAAAATGGAAATGGCAATGTTGATTCATATGAAGAGAAATTCATTCATTTATTTGAGTGAGAAAGTATCACAGGAAAACATAAATAAACGCAGCAAGGCTGAGGTTTTCTTTTYGTTACCATTTCTTATACAGTTTGTAAAAAGTAGCATCTCAAACCTTTAAGAATTGTGAACATAAAAATTGAACCTCTTTGTGAAAAATTTTCCTAAAGAACATGGGCATACTATATCTGAAGAACAAATTGACATTTACTATCTTAATCGGGTTAGCACACAAGTGGTAAAGCAAACAGCAGTATAAAATTGTAATACTGATTGTTCAGGTCTCCAGTCTTCTATAAAAGTACAGGAAATAGGCTGCTGTGTTAATGGTTTTGGAGTGCCAGCAGACATTCACAGGGAGACAGAAAGGGAAAACTCTACTAACTGTCAGTTTTATTGCAGGGGAGAAACAATAACTCTATGCAATAAAAAAATCAGAATCCAAATCTGTAATTAATGTGTTACAAATACACCAAAAAATTACCTGATTTTAGTAGCCTCAGCAGGATTTGCTTTTTAGTACCTATATTAAATTAAATCCAGCTTGCAAGAAAAAATAAAGTGCTCACACAGAAACACTTAAATTTTTTCTGTTGTTTTTGCTAGTTATAACTTACGTGTGTAATACCTGTGCAACATATACAGAAAGCATATATTTCAGTTTATATACACATAAATAAAAGTTTTAGCTGCTGTGGCTCAGGGCCAGACAGTGTGGGTTTTAGTGTGCACGTAAGGACTAAGTGCACGTGTTGTTAGGTATTCCTGAGACATGTTGAATTGTATCCTCTCCTATTATGGACAGCGTGGATCAGGGAGTGCACTGAAGTACTGAGTTAAGGCTGTATAGGGAACACTTTGGGTAATAAATAAAAATATCAGCCATTTAATGTGGTAGTCATGTAATGGTTAACTTACAGTGTGTGCTCAGGGTACCTTTTTGTTTTGACACTGACTATGAAAAAACTCCTGTTCAATGCAACTGGAAAACTGGTTAGGTCCCAACTGACAAAATACTGAGTTATATTAACTTATCTTTGATGTAAATGAGCTAATCTGATTTTTGTCTTTGCTGTTTCTTTTTATAAAGCAGATGTTTTGAGATGGAAATATCTTGTTGTGACACAGATTGAAGTGTGCTCTTAACAGAACATAATTCYAAAACAAATACTCTTCCTTGGGGCTACTTCCTGATCAGATAGCTTAAAAATGACTTAATATCCTTTATGTTGAATACTTATTCATTAGTAAGATTGGAAGAAAAGCATCAGATCATGGAAATGGCAGTATTTTAATGAAAAAGTTTTTATTCTGAAACTAGCAGAAGTGTTTGTCATCATTATCATCAATGAAGCAGAAACATTAATGTGCTTTCTGTTGGAAATAATTTTCACATACAGCATTACGATTTAGAATATGCACCTTTAGAAAGCGCATACTTATCAATTTCCCCAGAAATTTTGCAGCTTTCCAAGAACCGCTCTGGGTATTTCAAAATTCCCTACTGGTAACACATTATATGCCGTCTGGCTGCTGCATCTTACTGCAAAATCCTTCCTGGTTTTACATCTTTTCTTCCTTCTGATGAGGGTAGCTTAAGAAATAAGTTGTTATTTTCATATTCCAAAGCTGTCATCCTGCTCTGTAACATGTGGGTCTCGCTGGTTACTGCTTAAATGCTAGTCTGATGAGTGCTAATAGACACATTTAGTTGTTTCAGTTGTGAATGCCGGCAAAGGGAGCAGTTGACTGGATCAGACTGGCGGTGGTATGTAGCTATACATCACAGGTCTGCCACACCACTGCCTACAAAGTGTTGCCATTGCCCTTTCTTATATTTTAAGAGGTGACCAAGGGGTTAGAACAATAAACTCTTACCACCAGAGACAAGATGAATTAGTTACTCAAATCACAAGCGCGCTCTCTCTCTTTCCCTCCCATCTCTCCGTTCCCTGTGGCCATGTCATATTAYATACCAGCATAGCAATTAGCAAGCTATCTTCAGAGTGAGAAGAAATAACAGAAGTGAGAGGGGAATGGACAGGTGGTGTGTGAAAGCATGTGTGCTCAAGCCATTCATTTTCTTGAGTGCAATATTAATTTGTAAATGTTAATAGAAGCCCAATCCTGCAGCATTTCCACAGACTGCCGGTACTGTCAAATGCCGATCAGCATTTAAAAGAACTCGCTGTGATCAGAGACTCCAAATGTTGTATGTCTTTCTTTAGCCCTTACAGTCTTTTTACCTTACCCTGCTGTCTCACAAACAGCTTAAGATGACAGTGTTGGTCCTGTATTCCCAGCCTCCCTGTGTTGGCTCTACCTTCATCAAGCTGCAGGGGATGGAAATAACTTTCTTTTGCTGGGTTACATTTTGACTGGATCAGCTCTTCCAACCAGCTGACTTCTTGATTAATTTTGATGAGATGAAGCATTTGGTAAGGTGCGCCTGCAACCAGTGGAGAGAACGGTGCTGCAGCATTCTTGATTTAACATGATTTAAGCTGGACTGTATCTGTGAATGTACAACCCCAGAGCGGATGGAAGGCACGCACTYGCAATTTGCTTGTGGCTGTAGCCAGCAGCTGGATCATCTTGTAATGGCAGAGATAGACACAGTTTAGAATGTAAGACAGCAATATAAAAACTCTACACCAAAGAAGGCTGATATTCAAGAGGCAAATTTTGTTTGTATTTTGTTATGGCTCTTTAAAAACACACAAGAAAATACTTTTTCATCTTTCACCTTGTTTCCTGAACAGTGAAATCTCCTGATGAGTGTTTTAGGTCTCATTTAAAAGCTCAGGTGGGATATTTGTGTAGTAACTCCACCTCACCGAACCAACTCTAAGAGCAGCTCTTTAGCTCTGTTGTCAGACTTGCCTTCAAAGGTGCTCAACAGGAAAGCATGTAAAACAGAACGACCTGCTAGCTTTTGACAGCTGGCTCAGCTCAGGGGTGAAAAGAAGGACAGAGCAGCCCCAAGAACTCAGGCTATATGAACTCACAGTATAAACATGAGACCAACTAAACCCTCCAGCATTATCTTATCTCTTTGAGAGCAGTGTGATTGCTTTCTAGGGCACAGTCCATGTGGTCCCAAGCATCCGTATAATAGCTAATTGCATGAAAGATGTATTCTTTTCCACCACAGTATTCAGAGCATGATTGGCTTTGTTGTAAATCAACTATAGGGTAAAATACACAGTACACTTAACTCTTACATACCCTGCAACTTTTCATGAACAGTGTTTTACTACTGATATATTTTTTTTAAATTCCTCAAACCTCATATCAGATGAAACACTGTACAATAGGAAGGTTGTAATAAAGACCCGTGATAGATTTTAGAGGATTACAGTGCAGGATTTATGAGCAGGTGATTTATATGACTTTATCACATTTGAGGTAGTATTTATGTTTGCCAATAAATTTCTCAGCCAAGGACCATTTTTCACTTTAATTTTCATTTTATAACAAGTGTTATCATAAATGGCAAAAAAATAAAAAGAGAGAGAGTTATCAGGATAATCTAATCTAACATAAAATGCAAACCTCCCCCATGAGAAAATTTCTGATCAGATGACACACAAAGTCACTTTATCATTTGACAAGGTTGACAGAAATAAAAAGTTAGTCTTTCTTTAAATGTCAAGAGCCAAAATGTCTTTGTTATTGCTAGTGTTTCTAGGATTTACAAGGGAATTATTAACACAAGATAAATATTTCTTCCTCATGTTCTTCTTTTATAAGTATTTGTCTGTCAGGAAATGGAAAAGAGTGAAGAAGAGAAAATTTGGCAGCCCTACATTTCTTGTCAGGATCCCATTTATATAACTATTCTGCCAGTATAATCTCAATCATGAGAACTGTTTAGATCTACATTTAAGGGGTTGGGGGGGATTACATTTATTTGCGTCTGATATTGAGATGTGCAGCCATACAAAGAATGGAGAAGCAGCATCAGACAAGTCAAGTTTGAACTAGTAGCACAAGGCAGAACTTCTTTTAAACCTGAGGAACACACTTTACTGGTTATAGAACTACCTGTGGATTTCAGACAGGCCTTCAGGTGTGACATTGGAGCATCACTGGAGTTGAATTATTCAGAAAGGAAGAAGAACATTTTGGGGAGCCTAAGTATAGTGTGCTATTCTCTGAGAACACGATAATAAGAGAAAATAATATTACTTATAACCTGCTTTGAAAGCAAATTACCTTTTTAAAGAAAGGTGCATTGTGGAAGATTTGTAAAAACTACATCTGAAGTTGTCTCCTTCAGAATAAAATTTCAAATCCTACAAACCTTAAGCTTCAAGGCATATGGTCACATGGGATTTCACTTCCATGTAGGTGCTGCATATATTGGTCTGTCACAGGAAGCTTTGTTGCCTCAGGAGCAACTGCAACTGACAGATGATCCGAGGTCCAAATTACCAACCTGATTACCTGTTCACCATCTCCTCCGCAGAGACCACCCAGCCGTGAGGGAGTGCAATGCACGTCTGTAACTCTGGCAGCTCTGCTCCCAGTTTGGTACAACTTCCCCATGTCTTGCGGCTGGAGGTCTACAGCTTAGGACTGCAAGCATCCCCAGCCATCTACTTCCATTGATCCTTTTATCCCTTCCTGCCCACCCACTTAAAACTGCTTGGAATTCTTCTTTGTATTCCTTATACAGAAATAATTTCTACCTTTCTATCACTTCAAATACTCTTCAGATATTATACTTCAGATACTGATGGTAGAAATTGACATACAGCTTTTAGTTGGTTTTGACATTAATATTTTGGTCATGAAAACTTTAGCAAACTTTTATTTATGCTGTTCTTTTCCCTCCCCTTCCTTCTAGTGAAATTAATGGGTAGTGGGAAGATACTTGAAAATAAAACTTCCCAGAACAGAAAATGAAAAGATTTTGGTACGAATACATCACAATGAAAGGCATTTTAAATAAACATGAAGTATCACATTGAACTGGCAGGTGAAAATAATTTTTCATTTTTGAGTTTTCAGAGTGGAAACATTGCCAAAATAAGTGTTCGGGAACTTCAAATTTAGCTGGTCAAAATCTTTTGTCAACATCTTTCTTTCTAAAGAAAAGAAAAATTCTAATCGCTGTTGTTCATTTTACTTGTAAAATTATTGCTACTCTACTTGCCAGCACTGTAAGGAGCTCAAAGTCAGCCTGGGATGCTCGTGTGTTACCAACAGCAATGAGGTTGCCACAACTACAGTGGAATCAATCTCACCTTTCTGTATCTCTGTGGGTTTTAAATGCTTACAGGAATTAAATCTAATTTTAATTAGTAAACGACCTTTAAGTGAGACAGGCCTGTTTCTACCCCAGCACCTTTTGAGATACACCATTGAGAATGCAGTAGAACATCTTCCTGGGGATCTACGGGAGCTGTTGTGGGGGAGGAGGAGCAGTGGGGAGGTCCCAAACCTTGGGCAGATCAAACAGATATTTTAGGAAGTTCCTGAGAGCGTGATACTTTTCAGTTTGTGTATTTTTGAGAGGAGTTGATACCAGGTTTCA
Organism: Oceanodroma leucorhoa; assembly: GCA_030449065.1. Taxonomy (NCBI): domain Eukaryota; kingdom Metazoa; phylum Chordata; class Aves; order Procellariiformes; genus Oceanodroma; species Oceanodroma leucorhoa. The sequence goes on along the minus strand of JASVER010000058.1, from coordinate 240,743 downwards.
GAGCAGGCTGGAATTAGTTACTTCATTTGTCACTTTGGTAGTTCACTGGCTCCATGTTGTACAGCCATACTAAATTCTAAAATCGTGTTATTTGATATGTGATCTTAAATATGTTTGTATACATCAGTTAAACTTGCAGTTTTGGTCCAGATTACAAAAAAGACATGTGGAAATTGGAGCCTGATGCTCTAAAAATACAGCAGAATAAAAATAACCTCCGTTATCCCAGTATGTATATATATTTTTCCTACTGTTTCCTGCCCTTTTTTATTGTATTAGGCCTAATTTTCCCTGCTGTAAATGGGCAGTGCTTCACTGTGGGGAGTTAATAATAAGAAGAAAATTTCTCAGCTTTGAGGAATGATTTCATAATTCGGTCTGCTTTTTTAAAACTGAAACAGAACCTAAAAAAAAATGCTTCTATTTCAACAGTATATTTTTCCCATAACATTTTAGGATATTTACACCTAATGTCATTACACATTGTAATTATGTAATTGCACATCTTAATTACACATTCTCATTATTTCATCATGCATGCTACAACAATTAAGTAATTAGATCTAATTGTATAAATTAGATCTAATTGTATAAATACATGACAATGGCATAAAGATGTCCTCAAAGAATGGGAAAAACTTTAATTAAAATGCAAGGAATGCTTTTGTGCCACAAACCTGTGCAATCAGAGGAACATGCAGCACTGGACTGATCCTGTGCAGTGATTATTAGGACTGTTTGAGGACTCCTACTTTTCTTAAACTTGGAGTGCTGAGTGCTCACAGAAGTTCTTGGTACTCATCTTCAGACATTGGACTGTGAGTTTGTTTGCAGCTTTGGACCTGATACTGAAGTTCCACAGTGATTAAATTTTGGTGCACTGGCACATGTGTATTAAGTATGTATGCAATAATTGTTTACCATGTTGGTCTTCTAGGCTATGTAGGACCTATGCATTTATTTATTTAATCTGTGCCTCACTTCCCTCAGACTTCAGTTTCCTACTGGTGGCAGGAATTATAAGCTTTAGCTACCTCAAACCACTAAAGTCAGCAGTACACAGTCTTGAGCACTGCTGTGACTGTCCAGACTGCAGAACTAGTAGCCAGCCTGCTCCCTGGCACAGTTTTAACCTGTACCAAATAGCATATTCCCAGGTAATGCTTGGGTATGTATCAGGGGACAGTGCAGGTCAGGGGCTGCTTCCAGACAGTATGAATGAAGCTACCCTGTTCTGGGTGCATGAGCAGAAGATTTTGTCGTATGGACACAAGMTGTTCAGTCCCACTTGCCAAAGACAACCAGGAACGGACCCAACTTGTTCTGCTTAGTTTTTTAGTATAGCTATAGCCATGGAGTTGATCTCATGAGCTAGTCCCAGTATTTTAGCTAAGAACATGCTTTAAGATCCGGTACTCTTGAGTTGGATCCTATTTTCTGCTGAGACTGTTCACGGGCATCACATTATACTTCCATGAATGCAGCCTGTTAGTGAGGCCTCAATAGTCTGGCCAGACTGTTGGTTTTTGCCACACAGAGCCTGATAAGTGGAAATACAATCTGAAATTTATGACCTGTTGGACGTTTTCTTTTATTGATCACTCTTGACAGAGAGTAAAGTCTTCTCTGCTACAACTACATGTTTGAGCTCTTGACAGAGAATGTGCTGCCTCAGAAAAGTCTCTGGTTGCTCTATGTAGCAGAGGCTGTATCCTAGCTGTGGGCTTGGTAAAGAGAGGACAGTGCAGGTGTGCAAGGAACAGACGTGCAAACAACAAGAGGTCATAGTAAGACCAAGCCATTTCAATTTTTTGGCCAATCTTCTCTTGTTTTCAGAAGACTCCTTCACTGAATTAACCTGATTTTTCTCACAAAATAGGAAGCAATTTTTTTCAGCAAAAAATACCTGGTTGAAAAATGCACACAGTTTGAACAGAAAATATTTGTCCTGCTCTACTCAAATAATTTTATTTCATAAAGGTAAATGTTTTTTTAAATATTAATTGATGTATTGTGACCACACTGAGAATTTCCTTGCATAAGCTTCTTGACTTTCTTCTTTCAGAAACCAGCCAACTAAAGGAGAGGTAGCAATGGCTTTAGGAAAAAAGTAGTATTTAATTTTAATTGCATCTTCCATTGGATATTCACCAGAATGATCTGTTTAATTTCTCAAGGGAATATATACCTGCCCTTTGTAGCACAATGGAGAACGTGCCCTATCTGATAAAGCTTAAATTTATTTTTCTTCCTTTGTTTGCAACAGAGATTTTGCACTGGCTAAGAAATTAGGAGGTCAGTTTTCCCCCATAGTAAATCCTTTATTTTTCCTCATAGGGGTTTTCTAGGAAATCTGCAAGTAACCTCGTCTTTCACTTTTTTACCTAACCATGTATCATATTGTTAAAAAAAAACAAATGGAGAAGAGGTGCATTTATTTTTACTCTGTTGTAATCATGTTATAACATTTGCTCCCATTCTTCCTTTTGTGCGCTTGCAAGAATGAAAATGATTAGTTCTTACTTTGCTCCCCATGTCCTCTGTCTGGCATACTCTGAAAAATATGCCAAATATATCTATGCTGTAAGTCTATTGGATATAATGGAGTTGCAAAGGGTTTGAATGTTACTCATTGTGCGTAACCTGTAACCTCATTTTCAGCAGGAGAGAAGTAGAGGTTCTCTGTGCCTTTATTTAGAGCTGCAGCTTCCATTAAATTTAATTACTTCTCTCTGCGGCTCTAAATAGAAGGTGTCTCTTATTAAATTTAATTCCTTTTCCTGGCAGCTTGTGTGATAAAGGTGTGGCTACTAAATGAGGGTGTCTCCTAAATAGAAGGCGATTGAATCAAGGATATATAGGGGAAGATTTCAATTTTATGCTGAAACTGATAAACCTCACTGAAATAAAAATCACAACTGTTATAAAATACACCAAAATTCCTTGACTAAAAAAAGAGTTATCTTCTAGAACTAAACTGCAAGTGTAGGAAAGCTAAGCATAGGAAAATGCACAGAAGTGCACAATTAATTATTGTGATTAAGAATGTCAAATTAGGCCTGGTTTGGGTGCCTGGTTTTCTGATAGATAAAAAGGAAAGGAGATGATTAAAAAAATGGTACATTTTTTCTCCTATAAACTTTCTTGACTAAATAACTTAAGATAAATCTGTAAAGGCCTGTGGGCTTGTTCCCTTGAGCTACTGCCATTGCATCATTCACTGGGAAGAATGGAGTAAGTTTTCTATATTGACAGTGGTCTTTTCTTTTTTTACTATCCTTCCTATAGTCTTTCTTGCGCTGTTGTATTTCTCTTCAGTCCTGTGTTTGAAACTGACCCCTTCCCTGGTTGACATAACTCTTACTTGAGATGGTATGAAGGTTTCAGTAAAGTTTTCATTAGTCTCTAGGAAAAATAATAAAAAGTAATACCCTTAGAGCTGTGCTGTACTCACCTTTGTCACTCATAATCCTCCTGTTCATCCACTGCACATTTTTATAATTTTATTTTCTGCACGGCTACAAATATACATATTTATGAAGTACTTATCACCATGGTATCCAAGTGCACTTCAGTTTATTAAAAGGATTATATGACGTGATTGGTTGTAATTGCAGGGGATTGGACACAATGACGCAGGTTCCTTCTAGTCTCATGTTTCTATAAATCAAATTAATACCATAAATCATTTCCCTAAAAATAGGTACCATTTGGAAGGTCACTATATAACATTTAAAAGAGCACCAGTTTTATTGCAAAGTACATCGTGAAATGTTCAGGGACTGCCTTCTGGCTTCCAGGTGGGCTCTCCTTAGCTGCAGTTAGGAARGCTCAATCTGAAGCAGCAAAGCAAACCAAAGAAAGGCTAAGCTTTATCCTCTGCAGGCCTGCTTGACATTTGGAATCCCAGCTGTCTTGTCCTGGCTCAGGTACCCCAGAGTGGGGTAAAATGAAGTGCTAAAGTATTTTTTCTGGACTATTTTGCCCACTACATTGGGAGTCTAAAGCCTGGGCCTCTCCAAGGAGCCACCGAGGGAATTCCTTGTGCCTGGAAGCATGCACTCAGGGGGAAAGTCTTGTAAAAGCAGGGTGATGACTAGTGAAATTCATTTTAGTGACAAGTTTTTATTCAAAATGACTTGGACTACTTCTACAGGGCACTGACAGAAAGGAGAGGGCAGGGCAGGGGCTACGGGAAAGAGCCAGTGGGCATGCTTATTCGGGCAGGAGAGTGGAAGTTCATGCTCTGAGCTGGGCAGAAGGTGTCTGTCCCAGTTCCTGTTGGTTGTTAGTTGCATTAATGCAGCATTACATCGGGGCTTTCTGAGTCCTGCTGGGACGTTTATTAGCYGGGTGCCATGCTGCTGTGGTTTGTATGGGCACACCTGCCCAGCTCAGAGCACTGGCAGAAGAGTCTGTGTCTGTTTGAACCTGTCCCTTGTAGGCAGGCTCCTGCAGAGGACAGGGTTGGTRTTGGTAGCCAAGATTAGATGTCCAAAATAAGGACAGTATAAAGTAGTGTAACATTCCATTTTAACATATACAAAGACCAGAGAGTAATCAGTTGCACTTCTCTGAGTAGGACACTGTATGTTTATATGCTAAAATTAAAAAAAACCCCTSTTGCATATAGAGGAGGACTCTCTGTGTGTTGTGATACAAGGCTTATACTATTATATTCTTCATATGTTTTTAAAAAACATTGGTAAATGGAGAGTCAAATGAAAATATATCACATAATGTAATTTTAATAATTATTGTTGTTTGCACTGTTTTTTAAAAGTTGCTGCCTCATTTCCAGCCTTATGAAATTTAGGTTCATAACATGAAGCAGTAGGAACAGATTCTTATCGTGACATTTCAGCTGAACAGCTGTACACATGTTGCATGCATCTCCTTGTATGGTGCATCAGTGCAGGGACTGTGCCTCATAAAGTATAGCAAATGCAAACACCCCTTTTTCTGAGACTTCAGCTTTATTCATTTTCAAGCACAGCTCTGGTGGAACAAGCAGGAGATACTAAAACCTAAGAAAATTGAAGTACCCCCAGTCTCTGGCCATATTTCTTTAATGGTGTAAAATTTTTGAAGCGACATGAAAAATAAAACCGTGAAGGGCTTGTGTATATTAGGAACATGATTTCAGCTTAGATACTATGCCCAAGTTAGCTTTAGATCTAGCTGGCTTAGGTATGGCAAGTAATGAAGCTGCCTTGGCATGTATTTTCTAAGCAGGCAATCTTCAATCTGCTGAAATTGATCGTGCAGCTATTTCATTTGTGATCCAACCAGTTAGTCAAGAACACTGTTTCTAGCCCAGGATGCTTTTATGGAAGACTGTCACCTCCACAGGCTCATGCATTGACTTTTAAATACTGTGATCAGGATTCAGACCAAGATTCTCCTACCAAGGCAAAAGAATCGGCTTGCTGTATTCCTGCTAGAACGTGTGAGGAGAGGAGTTTTGTCTATCGGAACATTTTTCAGTTAAGTATTTCTGTAAGACTTCGGAAGTTTAAAGACATTTTAAAGTGGAAAAACTTACACTTAATCAGTTAAAGTGGTCTTGCTGTAAGCAAAAACACAGCCCTAAATATTTATTGAGCTGTGGGTGTGGGCAGTAATTTTTTTGGCTGTTAATTTGTTAGACCATTGTGGGTATGGTATGATCACTAGTTTACTAACAGATGGACATCCTTTTAAAGCCAAGCTGTTACATACTTTTACCATTTTAATTTGGATGGAAACCAGCTTTTTACCTTATGTTGTGCTTTTCATTTCTTATGTCAGAGGACAAAATCACTTTCAAAATGTGCTTTTAAAAATAAGGAACATTTCTGTAATCCATGTGCACTTCTTTACCAGACCAATACTTGCCCTGGATATTCCCCTGGTAGAAGAGTATCTATGTCTGACTTCAGGGCCTCATTTCCTGCCCCATCCTCTAACTAAGTCAATGGAATGCTGTTCAGTTGATTTAAGTCCAGCTACAACAGACTTAGGAGGTGTCATGGCAGATGCCAGGCCTAGGGATATTTTGTCAGTCTATTCTTTTTGTTCAAGTATTCCACCATTTGTTGGTTTTGCCATCTGTCATGCTTTGCCTGGCGACTCCCTTTGTTCTTGTTGACTGTGTGGTGGGCCCTGCTGCCTATATTTGATTCGTAGCTCCTGACCAAAATCTAAGCCAACATCCAACACCATTGTAATTCACTATTGCAAATGTAAATTTAAAATTTCAGTAATATACAGTGTGCTGTATAGATGGCAGTATATATATTGATTGATGTTTTCACTGGTTTCTTAGTCAAAGAATTGCATCTCTGAATACGATACAATACACTACTCAGCATATTTTAAAATGAAGAATATTGTGGCTTTATATGCCACTTCTTTATTKATTCCAAGGGCTGATGCTAAAGACTGCTTATTGCATAACCTTTCTCTGAAAATTTCAAAGAGAAGAACATCAGCAGAGGCATAGGTAACTGATAAAGAATAGGTTTAGCCCTTCTCCTGATTTTCCTTAGTCCAAAAAGCAAAATCTACAGTTTTTACTCAAAAGGAAGAAATTTATTGAAAGAGGAAAGCAGTCTGGTTAATGAAACTAAGATATGTTTAAATTTGTGATCCTTATGAAGGGAAAAGAACACAGGAAAACAAAAAGCAGTCTGATGTAATTAAATTGAGAGAATTAGGTGAGATCTCGGAGGCAAATCTTACATAAAAATGTGAGGAAAAGCTTTTAACTTCTCAGAAGTATGGTACTAGATGCAGAAAAGGAAGTAAGAAGAGTAGAAAGAGATTGACTTGGCAAAATCATGAAGTCGTTACTGACATCAAAGGATAAAAAGTATGTGAAAAGTATAAACTAAGTCAAATTATTAAGGATGTGTATAAGGAAATTATAAAAGAATGTGAAAATGTATAGGACAACTAGCAGGAGACATCAAGAGTAAAGGAAATAGTTATGTAACTATCAGCAAAAGGAATTTTGAGGAAAATCTGTTTCTTTTCACTGATGACCAATGATGCTGAAAAATAGTAGTGTTTAATGGTTGCTTTTTGTATCGGTTTTCACAAAAAGAAATTAAAAGTTCAGTTATGAGAAGCTGCTTAGTACAATTATTACCACAAAGAGTTGAAAGAACACAGGCAAGAACACAGTACAGTGTGGATAGATGATGTAGATATTTTCTTATCAAATCCTCACAAGGTCCATCATGGGCTAGTTACAAAAAGAATAATGGTACTTACTGATTATTTTGTGAAGGATACCTGGCAGAAAACTGAATAGATGTAGCATGTTATCTTTTGAAAAGGAAAAAGGGGAGTCAAGGTATCATAGATCGGTTAGCTAAACTTCAGTTTCTAGGAAAAAACTTGGGAACAAATAACCAAGCAAGCTTTTGTAAGCACTAGGAAGATAATAAGAAAATGAATAGCAATCTACCCTTTTCAAAAATGAATTGAACCAACCTGGTTTAGTTTCCTTTTAGTAGCAGAATAACAGATCTTGTGGTCTATTACTCCAAGATTGTCACCTAGGATTGAACAGGGATTTCATGCAACAAGACAAGTTGAAAAGTTGGGCTAGTCACACTAGTCATGACTGTCAGCCTGCCCGACTTCCCAGCCATTGAAAATGCCTGTCTTCATTACAGTGCCACTTTTCATTGACGTGAGTTCCCTTCCGAGGTTACAGAAAGTGGAGTTTTAAAACCAAATTTATGTTTTAGGAGGCATTCTAGCCAACCATCAGGTAAGGGCTGTAAATTAAAGAACTTTTCAAAAATGCTTAAAGAAAATTGCAAAAGAGTATAAAATAATTTTAAATCCTTTCCTCCATTGTAAAGCACAATGGAGACATTCTGACACGTCTTTAAAATGCTTGCTATTATCTGAAATTTAAATGTGGAATAATGGGTACAAAGAGACTTAGATTATTTCTGTTTTCTCCACTTGAGCATGGTTTAACTGAGTAACTGAAGGGGAGCAGCAAGGGCCAGCTGACCTCGAGGGATGGGGTGTGGGGACCGAGCAGGGGCTAACACAGCACACAGGGGGGGGCCCTGCCAGCCAGGACCCAGACCCGTGCAAGCAAGGCYGGCAGAGCAGACCCAGAGACCGTGGCCACATTCGGAAGGCAAGTTCATGGTGATGAGGAAAGTCAAGCTGGCAAATCAGACTACAGGTCCAGATCAGGCCTGGTGAGGATAACCAGGGCCAGACACAGACCCATGATCACTAAGGCCATTAAGACTTACTGGTGCCCTCATGGCACTTCAGCCAGACCTCGCTGTTCCCGGATGATTGTGCAGGCTTTATGTAAGCAAAGGTGCGCAAAGGCCGCTGAGAGAAATGCCTTTTGTTTATGTGTACTCGTATAAAAATTTTAAGCCATTTTCTAAACAGGTTTAAGATTTCTTTTTCTTTCTCACCTTATCTGTCATGCTCTTACAACTTTTCTGTGATGTGATTAGAGTTATAGCCAACAGTGACCGGTGAAAATGAAAATATTCAAGAATTCAGACTTAATTTTCATAATTTTCCAAGGCTCAGCAGTTTTACTGAAGCTGTTATGGATGGTTTGCTACTGCTCTCCATCTACTATAGTTGGCTCATCAGTATTTGGTATCCTTTAAATTGACTTTGCACTGGCATAAGCCAGAAATGTTTGCAGCTTCAGTGCTGATGGAGCAGGAAGGATTAAGCTCCTCTACTAAATATATGCCTACTGTAACCGTGCATCTGACATTTGGGGTAACAACAAGTAATATCTTTTGAGCCTGCAAATCTTACCAAACAGCTGGGACACCTGCTCCCAGGCACAAAGTTTCTCTTAGTTAATTTTAACACTTCCAGTTTTCCTCTGCACAAAAATTCTCTGATCAGAGACTCAAAAGGTGTGTACACAGAGTATCAAAACAATACAGACCATACCGAGGTCTTACTGGATTAAAAGTAAAAAATCCAGGCCAAAGCTTCTGATCTAAGTTTTCAAGTGGACTGTAATGCATACTGGCAAAATGAGAAAGTTCAATTCACATAAGTACATGTGAGTTGTTTTTGTAAATGAATTCATCCTTCTTCACAGCCACTGAAGGGGGCAAAGAACTTTAAAATTAAGGGAATAAACTAATTATTTAAATAATTCTTTCTTATACCAGGCTGTATATGTTTTTTCATTTGTAACAGGTACATTTTTACAGGAATCTCCACCACTGGGTGATGTTAGGAAAGTACCCTCAAGACATCTTGCTGGTCAGCAAAACAAATGGTGAGTTTTGCCTATAAATCCTTGAAAACTTTTCCCTCATTGCTGCCAGCTAATTGTTCTTCCACACAAAAGTCCTTTCATAACCAATACATAGAATTTAGCTCTTGGTAGTCCTCTTTTAAGAGTTAAACAGGTCAGTTTGCAAGTCACTAATTTTCTAGGCTAATGGTTGCTGTCTCCCAGGGGAGAAACATGTGATTTAGAAATGTTTTAAGAAACTGTTCCTTTTTTAACCGGCAAAAATGTGCCATAACTCAGCCTTGCAGCTTCTGTGTTTCACACTTTCATTACCAGTTCTGTCTTGTATCAGTATTTAGTAGCTAAACTAATAGATTTATCAAGGTTCATTACTAAAAGGACTTAAAAGCCTGCACTGACCATCACAAGCAGTGTAGCCTCTTAAGCAGAGTGAGCTGTACTGCTATCACAGTATCCTGGAAAATGCATAATTTATAATTATTGCGTGGAGTTCTAGTTTACTATGGTATCCTGTGTACATTTTTTTGGTTTCTGACTCCTTAAAACTACTAATATATATTTTATACAAGATATATGTATACAGTAAATAATCTGCAGGACTTTACACATGCTTACTTATGAATTTGTTAGAAACTTTTCAGTGAAATATTTTTCAGCAATTTGGAGTCTAAAACTGACATTCAGAATTATTTGAGGAAAAATGCTGCTTAATGAGAACAAGTGCCAAGTACTATTTATAGGAAAGGTTTATCAAACGGAGAAGGAAAGCGGTAAGGATTCTAGAGAAAGTTAATGATTGTGTATAAAGAGAGGCTGCTGTGTATAAAGAGAGGCATAGTTGAACACTCCTTCCAAGTGAAATTCAACGGGCTTGTAATGTTGTCCCTAGTGTCTGACCTTACAATTGAGAAGACACCTTAAACATCTTTTTTCACAGTCTCTACAGATATTTGAATCTTTCTGTGTTGTTTCATAAATGTATTTTTTTAGCACAGGATGTGAAGAAACACATAAAGGAACAGAATGAAGGTTTCACCAGTTTTTATCATATTTTTACTTTCTTGAAGAAAAAACGCAGGAGTTGGTATTGCTTTACAAAAAGGGCAATGAACTTCCTCGTTCTAGTTCATCCTTTCATTGGAAGTAAGTTGTGGGAAATCTGTCTGTTAGAATATCGGTGTTTCCTCTATTTCACCAGGTTCTTAGGGCAGACAGCTCACTTCTCTATGGTTTTAGTGACTGAAAACAGGTGAAGGAGAACAGCTGGCTCTGCCCTTGTGTTATTCTCCAAACTCTTTATCTGGTACCACTTGGATTAGTTTCCCTGAGGTCACAACAAACATAGCCAGGTAACATGGTTGTGTGGGTGACCACGTCTTTCAGAGATCTGTTTTTGGTGGTAATTGGCTTGTTGCCTATGCTAAATATTTTTCAATGGTAGGGTGCTTAAGTAAACAATCCTCTTCTGTTAGTTCTTGTCTACTACTCTTGAATAGTGTACAACGTGGAAAATAAAAATACACAGGCAAAGGCAAGTCATTGAATAAAACTGTTTGCATTCTGATATAGGCATATTCAGAGATCATAAACTTACAGAGAATTCATGAAATGTATGTCAGGTTCTCTAAATAATCAGTTATCTGTTAATTAGGAAGAATTAGAGTCTTTGAACTGTGGACAGATGCATGCAATTAGAAACAAGACCACATTATTTTCAATAAAGGAATGCAAATCATCAGCAAGGGAACAGGTGCATAAATGTCATGGACCATTAAAACTTATCACAGGTGCATTATGAAGCATGTGGAGAAGCAAGTCAAGTTCATTCACCAAAGATTGCAATCAGTTTGTTATTATACAGTATGGAAGATGGCAATACTTTTGCAAAATAGCTTTGCCTCAAGTAATACTTTTGCTGCTGGGTATGCACGAATTTTTCTCCTTAATAATAACACTAATATTTCAATTTGCTGAGGATTTTTTACTCAGACTGTGTTCTATATTAGCATGTACTATCTATGTAGCTTAGGCCTATGAGATATCAGGTAATATCTGACCATCAGGTCTTACTTCTTTTTAGAGATGTATCTCTGAACCTAGCCATAGCTTCCTATATGGTAACTGACTGTTAGACATAATTGGCTCTGTATGTCAAGGACTGTTTCGACTGTACGGAGCTTGACGTTTGTGATGATCGGGTTGAGTGCTTATGGGTTAGGATGAGGGGGAAGGCCGGCGAGGC
>JASVER010000058.1:158364-226812 GCA_030449065.1 Oceanodroma leucorhoa | reverse complement strand
GACATGGTTTAGTGGGCATGGGTACTGGGTTGATGGTTGGACTCGATGATCTTAAAGGTCTCTTCCAACCTTAATGATTCTATGATTCTATGATTCTATTATTCTAATTCTTCCAACTCTTTTGGATGCTAGTGGACGGTTTCTCAGCAGCTCAGTTTGGTTCAAAGGGTAGGATGGGAAATGTCAGCCCCTTGTTTGGCAGTGACTGAGAAGAAAGAGCAAGATGCACGTCTCCTATATGGCCTGCTAAATGAAAGCCAGCAGATACAGCAGAAGTTTTATTAGTTGTAATAGCAAACATACATGTTCTTGCTGCTCTTTGAGTATCCATACAGAAATAAGGTGCTACGGTAGGTGCTACTTGGTAAAAAGCAATTTATAATATTATTTAAATGTGACTCTGGGAATCCTAGCCATTAGTATTTTGAGTGCTTTTTCTACAAAATAGCTTGGCCTGATTCCTTCTTGCTTCAAATTGGCATAATTCCATAGACAACAAAGAGCTGGATTAACATTAGCAGCAATGAAGATCAGCTGCAGACTTGCAGCAGTACAACACAACGTAAGTCTGGAGAGGAAATACCCAGGCTAAATATCCGTAACATAATTAGACAATCTGCATTTTTTTAAACTACTGCTGGCTCACTAGAAGTTCATTTGTGTATTCACAATTACTTCATAGTGACTATCATTACCATATTTTTTTACATAAAGGAGATATTGATGATTGATATAAGCAGCCAATGAGTGTGAACATGCTCTGGGATATCTGCAACTCCTCTASATGCCACTTTTTTAAAGACACACTCTCAGAGAGAGGAAAGGGCTGCTTTCAAGAAACAAAGAACAAATGATGAAGAAAATCAAGCTGAAGGATAACAAGTTTTGTAGCTCTCTAAAACTGCAATTTCAAAATGCGGTCTTGCTTGAGGAGCAATACAGTCAACATGGTGGAAGTACTTTCTATATTAATTGGCACATAATATTAACAGTATCTTTGTTTTTTTACATGGTGTCTAGCCATAGTGATTGTGTAGCACTGAAGTTAAGGAGTAAACATGTAAATGTATTCTGTTCCACTCAAAAGAAAAATATATTTTTATTCTGACAGAAAATGTCAAATTAATGACAAAGCAAAGCTAGAACATTTTTAGTCAGAAATGTTACGCTGAAAACTTTCTATAACAAGAGGTATTTGTGCTGTCAAATACATTAGCTCCCTACTTGGCTCTTGGCCCAGGTTTCTTCCCTGAGATCATCTGCACTGTGGCTATGGTGGTTCACTCCTGAGATCTCTTGGTCTAAATCAACCAATTTTTCTCAGAGAAACGCAAGCGTGCTTCTGGGGATTGTCCGTTCCAGGGACCACTCCCAGGCAGCATGGAAAAGCCTGCACTGGGCTTGGGTCTCCACACAGTAAGAGAGAGGTCCTGTCTCCATGAGCTTTGTGGTCTGAAACACCCACACGCACATTCATTGCCAGCCTTAGGTCAGGCAGCTTGTGCCTTCAGCATGGCATTATAAAAACCTTTCTCTGGTAGGTGTTGGCACAGGCTTAGGTAGGAATTCTAGACCATTGAGCAAGTACCTGGGAGGTGACTGAACAAGAGCTTTTGTGAAGCATCACAGTCGCACAGGTGGAAATTATTGCACCCTGGTTGAAACTCATTTGATTTTTTTGGCTGTTATTTTGAAATACACATTAAAGTTTTTTTGATGGAAGCAGATAATTTTCATGACATTTTGTGGAAAAACAAATTTTATCCTGGTTTGTAGCTGTAGGTGTTTAATTGATAATTCAGGAAAATGACAATTTTCTGAGTAAGTTTGTATGTTAACAGTCATTATGGCTCTTTCTAGAAACATGTTCCATATTCTTGAGTGCTTTTTTTCTGACACTTCTGAATTGACTGTTCTGTTGTTCCAATTAAATGTAACTGTCAGAAGCCATGATCATTGAGTGTAGTTGTCATTAATTGCACTAACATAACATTCCAGATCACTCAAGATCATATTCGTACTGATGGTTTTAAAGAACACTGCAAACATCAAATCTCTGAATCTAGCCCCTACAGAACGTGAGCAGAATATAGCAGAAAAATCGCAATGATGCACTGCTGTTGCCTCTGTTGAGCAGATGGACTGCTGTTCTGAACTGCTAGTGACATTTTACTTTATATATATATATATATTATTTTTAATTCATTTAAAGAGCAGTAGCTTCATACTTAAAATGTTGAGTTGTAAATCTAAAGCCCTGGTCATAAGTGGATGCAGAATGTCAGTGATACTTATTTCCAACAAAAGGGAATAGTAAAGGGTTTTTTTTCATGATCATGGCTAACCAGCTATTCAGAAACCTAGGGCTGTGAGCTGTGGACTCAAAGGCTGCAGTCTGTCTAATGATCAGAGAATGGACACCCTCGCTATAGTGGTGTGAAATTCCTTGAAGTGCTGCTCTCTTCTCAGCAGCATCACTTCAGACTTCGCAAGAGAAGTCTGCCTCAGCCAGCTACTCCTCATCCATATTCAGACACTGAGAGCACTGTATTGTCCTGTGCTGAAAAATCAATACTGTGAATACTGTGTGTGCTGAGCCTATTTGATCTCTATGGTTGTCATGGCTACACTTCAAGGTATTGATTCATCCACAGGGATCTCAGGGTTGGATGGTCCCTGTATTGAGGCAGAAATCTTTTGTCCTGTGAAATCTAAGCACATTCTACAATGCACCCAATTTCACATATACTTTGACCACCAAAGTGGGGGTTTTTTTTATCTTCTGGGGCTGAGGGTGGAAGGAGCAATTTCTCAGATACCTCCTGCAAATTCCAGCAGATTCTATTGCCAAAGATAATGCAGACATGATAAAATGTATAGTGAAAATTATATGGATGAAATGAAAGACACTCAAAATAGTGCCGATTTGCTTCAGTGAATACAGTTAATCATGCAAACTGGGTCTATCCTCAGTAGCTGTTCCTTGGATCCTTTTGTTCATGTATTGGATCTATTATGGTCAATTTAACAAAGGAAATCAATTGGAAAAGATTGTGATTGGAAAGGATTATAATTTGCATTAGAGCTGTGTGTTAGAAACTGCTGTTTCATAGTGTGTTCATACAGTTTACTTTTTTATAGATGCATGTATATATACATAGATGTATTTATAAAACAACAGGTCCCAAATTACCTGTGCTATATATATCCTAATTTTGCCCAGTAGCCATGTCTGTCTATTTAGATACCTTTTTGCTTGTATTCACCAAAGTAACTGATCCATTTATGATTGTTACTGGCTTTGATCCCCTGGAACACGTGTAACAATTTAGGCAGCAATGTCTTAGCCAATTTTACAGACAGGGAACTGATTAAAGTAATTGGTAGGGTAACACAATAAGGGTGTGGTTTGACTAAGACCAAAATGCAAGTCTTTGAGGTCCAAAGCTCTATCCAGTAATCTAATCTCCCATTGTGTTAGATAAATTATATTTTGTACATTAGCATTTCCAAAAGCAAATTGTTATTGGAAAAAGGTGAATCTTTAGTGGAGATTACTAAACATGTGGAAGGAAGAGAGTCAAACTGCATCTTATCTTTATAATCCAGTGTTGGATTCAGGCAATACGCAGTGTTGCCTTGTTGTGTGACAGTGTAGATCTTTCTGTGAAAAGACAGGGAGATGCATAATGGGGAACAATGTTGGACAGCTTATAAATAAAAGTGTGTTCTCCTTAGGGTGTTGTGCATTGAGAACACCAGGCTTCTCTCTCCCAGCAAGGATGCAGATACACGTTTTGAAAGCGTTGGCTTGGGTTTGGGTGAAAAGCGTGTTCAGTGAAAGGGTATGCATGTCTGTGGAGACATGCTGTTTGAATTCACACCATAAAATTTATGACATGTGAAGCCCATGTCATGTGCAGAAATAGCTTTCTCAGGTGAA
The DNA here is from genome assembly GCA_030449065.1 of Oceanodroma leucorhoa. NCBI lineage: Eukaryota > Metazoa > Chordata > Aves > Procellariiformes > Oceanodroma > Oceanodroma leucorhoa. The sequence goes on along the minus strand of JASVER010000058.1, from coordinate 222,869 downwards.
TCAGTCTATTCATTCTACCCGCTGACTTGTAGAAGTCAATGAAAAATTGTGAGGAATACGGGGATGGGAAGGCTAATGGTTGCCTCAGCCTGCTGCTCCCTCTCTGGTCCCAGATGAGCTTCTCTGAGGGATTGTTGCTGTCTTGTTGGACTCTTTTGACTCTGCCCTTCAGCTGGATCTCTCTCAAAGGTCTGTCTTTCCCTCACTAAGGCTTCTGATGCTGAAATTTAGGGAATCTTTTGTCTTCAGGGTGAGGTACTGAGGCACCATTGTAATTTCTGTCTATAGGGATTTCTGGTGTTAATAACAGTAAACATATCCAGTTGGTGGTGTCTCTGCTGAGAAGCAAGAAAAATGCCTTCTTAGGAAACGTACCAGGTTTCCTAAACTTTAAGCAGTTCCAAAGAATTTTGGATTGTGTTTATATGAGCCTACATTCCCTCCTGTTCCCTGTTACCTATGCTAGTTTTCCATCTGTGTTTTTGTTCTTTGAAATCGTTGGTGGTGTATACATATTGGAGATGGTTCTATATGTGGAGGAAGCACTCTAAAAGATCTCTTTCTTTTCGGTCATCCTCTGTGGATATACATGTTGGATTAATAAGAATAAGTGCTGAGCTTCATTTCTTTGTTGGATCTTAAGATGTTTCTGGAGAGAAAACTTCTGGAAACAGCCTTTGTCCTTCTACATTCCAGGTGTCTGTACAGTCAGCAGATGGTCCTACGTAGGTCTTGAGCTCTGAGTATTTTTTTGGTGTCCATAACAAAATATATAATTCTAGCTGGCCCCAATGAATGCTGGCCCCAAATTCCTGGTCAGCCACAGCCCAAGCCTGAGGACTCATGTTAGAAGTGAACTGGAGATATTTTTGTAGATTCARTGTGTGTTACAGTGTTCTGTTTCTGATATTGAGAGCAAGTTAATCTCTCTTTCTGTACACAATTGACTTCCTCCTTCCCTCCCTGGAGTTTTCCGTACTTTTCAGTATTATTTACTAGTAGGGTGGATACTGTTTAATGTCTTCAGTTTTGATCTCCCTTCTTATCTGGGATTTTCAAACTTCAGTCATTTTCCATGAAGGGTATTCAGTGAGAAGATGAAAACCCAGTACTTGTTATTGCCAGAGCTTTGCTCCTGATTGATGGAAGACAGACAGCTTCCTGCAATTAATCTCATCCTGAATTGTGCTGTAGTCTAAAACTGCATGTCAAGGTCTTGGTTAATGCATATGAAAGGCATAATGGGCATTTTAAGCTGAGGTCCAGAGCACACACTCATATTAAGCATACTGTTCCCATTCTGGCAAAATACGGTATTCATGTGCTCCTGAATATCACCTTTTAAAGAAACTGTTGTGGAATCAGAATCTGGAGAGGTGCAGGGCCCTGAAGTTACTAACACCACGTCTCTGGTCTTTTGTGGGCATCCTGTCCAGCCTATGAACAGAGCCAGTCAGAAGCATCTTACGATACTGTCTAAGCTGATATACGTCTCTTAGTAGTGTGTATTGGCTTGGATTGAGTGCTATGCCAATGTGACTACAGACCTGGCTCRTATCTGAACTATCTAGAAAATAGAAAGAATGAGCTTCAATATACTTCTCACTTGTGTGTAGACACCTTAAATTTATCCACACAAGGTAACCACGTCTGTGAAATCTGATTCCTAGATATTGACTGATTTCTGTGGAGTCAAGAACTCATCCTAACTGTATAAAGAAAGGATCAGGATCAAGTAATAAAGTATTGTTTTGGGAATAATCTTTTACTGTTATCAACACTATCCTTTAGCCATGGGCACATATTTCCATCCATTGTTTTAAGGAATGTAGAAATACAATAAATTAACAAACGTTTTTTAAAAAAAGAATAGATTTGACTGGTACTTTCCTGTAATAAGGTCCAGTAAATAGCCCTAAAATATTGTTTCTTACTCTCTTACAAGAAGAAGTGAAATATAGCACCAGAAAATGGTTTTAAACTAGTGAAAGTATAAAAAATATGTGATATGCAGATTGGATGGCTTCAATCTGGTTACCTGTAATCAGTTTAAGAGAAAAAGGCAGAATTTCCACTTTAGTGTATTTGAAGTAATGGAATTCTGTCAGTAACAATATTATATATGATAGAAAACACCTATGGAAAAACAAACCTGAAGAGAAACATGCAGAAAATAAACTCCAGCTACTAGCTCCACTCTGTTTTATTTCATTTGTTTTCGTTGTTTGGGAGAGAGGAACTTGGTCACGACTCACTGTCTTGCAGCAGTGACTGACTGAAATAATTTTTTGACTGATGTGAGGTTAGAAGTTGTATCAATTCTCTTAAATTAAGAACAGAAATTGTTAGGCACTCAGAGTCAGGCCTAAGGTGTTCCTTTTCAAGACGTGGAATGGGGTGTCATGATGGTGATAAACTTTGAGGATAGGACACAGGTGATGTCAGATGACAAAAGAAGCAGAGGAGCTGGGACTAAGGGGAGATGAGGTAGCACTGCTCGCTGCACCTCTGTTGATAACTTCACACCAAACTCTTTATCTCTGTTTCTCTATTTGCGAAGTGGAACWGTGATAGTTAAGATCTACTTAAAATCATGGTGGAGTTACTGTGTCTGCTTTTCAAGAACAAACTTTGAAACAAAAAACCCACTCCAGCATTTATTTTTTTTTTTTTAATTTGAAAAATGTACTATCAGGAGAAAGGAAAAACAGTATACTTCAGAGATTCATAATGCTCCAACTCTGGTTACTGCAGATATAGTCTAGAAAGCTTTCTAGGTGTTTAGAAAAAGCTGTAGTTAATCTCTTTCTAGGAGCCTGGGATTAATCATTCATTTATGTACTATTCAAGGTCAGACTTTCAGCAGTAATCTGCTTAGTAGATTTTCTTGTAGCTGATGCATTTTTAAACCCTGGGAAAAGAAGCTGTTGCAACCAGCTAGCGGCCATTTCTACACAACTGCTATAGAGGCAATCTATCTGGAGAATATTTTAAATGTATGTTTTCTTGATTTATATTTATTTCTGAGGGATTGGTACCTCTAAACGAATGTGTGTGCACACATGTATGCACACTCCTCACAATCCGCAGTGATTTTTAAAGTCAGAAGGAGAGATTTACCATAGATGTGAGGTAATTCAATCTTTGTGAGGTTAGGAGAATAATCAGTTCCACTGAGAGGAAAATATAGCCTAAATCCTGTTATTGAAGGATTAAATACATTTTTTTAACCTTCTATTTCTCAAGGATAATTCATGATACACTGAAAACTCGCAGTGCCTGTGACTGTTTAGGGGGAGTCGAACCAAATGAACTGAATGTCATTAGCAAATGTCATACCTAAGTGTAAAGACTGTAAAGAGAGAAGACTTCCCATAACCTCTTAGCTATGGTATAAAAGGTGTCATTCTTTATTTAACCTCTCCATGACATATTGGAAAGTGGATTCGAAAGCAGTTATATTTGAACCAACTTAAACCAGACCAATATCATTTGGTCTGATATATGATGACAAAATGCACCGTCTCCTCATGAGACCCACCAAAACTTGTATTTTGTGATAATCTACAAATAAAATTCTTGCTAACAATAGCAGGCTCTGAGGAAGAGAGAAATGGCTGTGAGGGGTTGCTGCAGCTTAGTTCTTCAGTTTTCTTAACTGCAAAGATAAGTCTTCGAGTACAGTTCAAATAATTTACTACTCAAATATTTCTTTTGCAATAAACATTTGATTATAGGGAACTAAGACAGCACCTGTTAAATTGTTTTAAATAACTGTATCACTTAATCAAAATAGGTTCTCAAGTTGAGCTGTTAAAGTTTCATTTTGGAGGGTTTGAGCATTTGCATCTGCTGAATGATTTATTTCCCTGACATCAGCTGAATATCATGGGGGAAAACACAGTTCGACCTCAGGCGAGCTGGCATGAGACGTGAGACTGTTCCAGGTTGAATTTTCCTTCTTAAATTTTTCATGAAATTCTCTCTGCAGGGCCACTGTTCATCTCTGAAAAGATTTTGAACCTAATAACTGTAATTGCTTCAGTCCAGCCACCAGGAAAAAAAAAAAATACAGGGAAGAAAAACCCCTCCACTGAAAAACATGTATTTCATCAAAGCGCTCGTCCTGCTTTTACTGCACCATAATAACACTGAATAGGTTTAGGGGCCATCAATTGTAAAATTATCATTTTTCACCAAAGCAACATTATATTAAACGCTTAATTATTCATTACTAATGCTTGTCATGGTGAAAGATTGGTCCCAGCAATTTTTAAAGCAGTAGGCCTGGCTTTTCTTCCTTGAAGGTTAATGGCTGAGCCCTCGGTTTCATTGGCTTCCCTAAACGTAGCACACCTCATATGTCACAGCTTAGCTTTTTGCTTGCTCTCTTGTCTGTCCCTTAGTGACTAAATATTCACGATGCTAAATATTTGGTAGGGTCTGTTGCCTGGCTTTGTTTTGGTGTTTGCGTTGGGATAAATGTTTCATCCTGGCAGTAAAGATGGGTGGCAGCAAGAGTGAGGTTGGGGGCTTTGTAAGGTATAATCATTCTTGGCTAGACTGAATCATTCCTGCTGGGGCATTTTTAAAATGGTGGCACTTAGCTTTAAATGGAACAAGACGCACTGAGATTATGAGCAAATTATGCAACTTGCAGAAAGCTATTTACTCATTTTAAATTACATGCATGAAATATTGATGGTGCATTAGTTACATGATGGCGATAAAAGTGGACTGCATTCATTCTTGCTAGGTACAAGGCCACAGGATTACAGCCTTAAGCTTTTATTCTGTAAACCTCTGAACTTTTAAGGTTTGTATTTTGCAGGCCAATTTCAATATAACCTGTAAATATTGGGTGAAGGTTGTTTGGAGTTTTTCAGAACCTTAATGATATAAAAAATCCCATGTAACCGAGAGGTAATTAATTTCASTGACATGGAGAAGGGTTGTATTTTTACTATGGCTAGAAGAAATTGCTCCACATGTTGTTTTCATACTGCTGTCCTCATGCAGCCTTAGAAGTACGGAGTTTTGAATACAGGATTGGGCCCACTATTTTTTGCACTTTTTCTTTTTGAGTTCTTCTCTTTTTTTAAAAAACAAGGTAAGCCTGAGTAACTACACTGAGTAGAACACTTAAATTAAATTAAATTAAATCCTTAAATTAAAGATTAAAGAACTAAAACAGTCACTAAAAATCCACGAATGACAAAGGAGAACTAATGGTATTATTTCTATCAACTTTGCCTTCACTGCTAGAGACATTTCCTTGCTAACCAATAGGTTAGAGAGTAGTTTGTTTGATTTCTGAACCTACCAGAGCTTTCTGTTTAGCATTTGTTTTCCACCCTGTCCCACTCCACTAAAGCTGTATGGATGGCATCTTGTACATGATGCTAATTACTGAGCTTGATTCCTATAAATAAAGCCAGCACAGTATAAATAATGAATTTTGAACCTATCTATATATGTGCTGCTGTTCTATAAATATAAACGTGGTATTTTTCAGCAAAGCTATTCAGTGCACTTTAAAGGAGATAAATAATTAATATGGATTCCATTTAGTTTTTTAAGAGGCACTGTCAAGATAAAAATCATTGGAGTTTCTAACAAAATTCCCTGATTGCTAGTAGTCAGACTGATAAATGAAAACAGAATTATTTGAAATATCTAGTTCAGGCCTCGCCTTTGCTATCTCTATTAATACCCACCCTTTATAGACAATGGTAGAAAAAGAATATCTGGCCAGAGACCACATGGAGGCCATTTTTTTGCTGTCTGTGTGCTTTTCACTCAACCTGGAAAGGAAAGTAACTGTTTGTTTTCCTACTTTCTAATTTTCATCTGTGGTTAGGGGGCAGGATTATCTTTCCCTTGCTCCCCCCATTCTCTTATCCTAAAAAATATGTTAAAAGTTTGAAGTGCCTTAAAGGAAAGAAAATACACTTCTAATTAAGGACATAAATAAGTTACAGTTATGAGATTAGGGACCAGAATACTGTGGCAACCCCTTTTCAGGAATGTCTTTTTCTGTAGCCTACCAAAACTKGTGAACAGTCCAGTAGTTCTCACATTTTATAGCTAATATGCAGTTTCATGGAGCTGTAGAGGAAGTATGTGTAACAGAAATGCTGATTTTTTTCAATGAGTGACACTGTGAGCAGAGAAGCCATTCAAAAAGACTTCTCAGGTTTTCCATTGAGTACCAACCTCCAGTGCTGAAATCAAGCTCCTGGTGGCTTTCAGGCAGGCATATGAAGATCACAGCGATATAGTAGACTGTAATCAGGAAGAGTCATCTTCACCAGGACAGTGCAGCTTCTGGAGCTGGGAGATTTGGATTAGGGGTTCAATGACAGTTCTTAACTCTGTGCTGGGACTTTGTTTGTTCAGAAAAAGGGCCAACCCTAATTTCTCCTTTCTAACTATGTTCAATATCACTGGTTCAGATTCTCTGGGCCTGGACATTCCTGGTCCAAAGTGTTGCTGCCTCTTAGAAAAAGGTGGAAGACTAAACAAAAGATGCCTATTGGAGACTGCCAGCTGGACCCTGCTGCTTTACGGCATCTAACACGATACCACTTAGGGGCTGGTCTTTCCTCAAGCCACTTCTGCCTTAACTCTTTGGCGAAACCTTTTATCTGGGTTTTATATGAAGATGACCAGGTAACRTCTAGACTTGTAACATCATTACTTAATTGGGACACATTTTAGGTTTGTTACTGTATTTTTAAAAAAATGCCCTATCTTCTTACTAGTAGTATTCGGTTCTACATTAGCAGAGCATTGACACAGATGATGTAATGAAGGCCTTTTCCAGTAATAAAATTTAGGATTATAAAGCGTAAGTATTTCATTTTTAACTTAATACAAAATATCCCTGTTTGTTTGAGCTGGCCTGGGAAAGCAAAAGTGTTAGAAAACTTTCTTCTATGAAACTTACAGAAGAAAACAGAAACCACATTTAAGAAGCCACCTGCTAAGTCCACAATTTATAAAAATATTTGGAAGATAAATTAAGAAGAGGAGAAGGGAGAAAGTAATTATTACTGCATATCACAGAGGGTGCTATTTATTTAACCACTAGTAATGCTAAAATAATTATTTACCATTCTGATCTTAACTTCTTTGCTGTTTATTCTACAAAGAAATGGTAGAAGGGACAAAGGAGAACAAATGATGATTAACAGCATCCTTCTGCTGCAGCAGCATTCAAAGCGTCTTATTGGCCCAGCTATTGTTTCCTGCTGAAGGTTGCCCACAACTGTTTCCTTTTGTTTATCCGACTTTGGGAACATTTATAGTCATATGTTTATTATTCACATTGTGACAGCTAAGCAGAATCGAAATACAGATGAAACCTTAGTCTCTTGTATGTGTGCAGGCCAAAAACCCAAGCCTCCCTCCCCACAGTATACAAACATATTTTCTTCTAAGCACTTGGAAATAAGGAATTTGGAAAAAATGCTTAGGCTCTTTTTTTAAGCTTTTAAATTAAGCATAAACTGTGTCCTTTCAGTGTGGCATGTTTTCTCCATCTGTGAAGGCTAAGTCACATCACATAGGAGTCAATAAACTTACAGCAGCATTCCCTACTGGCTTTGTTAGTTGTTGAGCTTAAACACACATGAAATACCAGTGGATCCCAAGGTTAGTCTGCACCTGACAGCCCCGTGAAGGGTTTAGGAGCTATCTAAGAATAACTTCAGGATTGTAGGAACTAGGAGGTAGGGACTACATACTAGGACTGATATTCAGCTTATATTCAGAAATGCTTCTGACGCTGCTAATAATAGATGTTAGCTACTGTACAGGCTGCTAAGTTGTTCCTGCTGTGCTCTCTGGGGAAATTTCAGTGCAGGCTGAAAGAGCAGGTTCCAGTCCCAGAGGAGTATTGGTGTATTAGCAGAGCTGCTCAGCTCAGCTGGAGTAATGTCACAGTGCAACTACACTGCTCTTGGTATGCAACGCAGCTGGTTGGCATATCTCTGTGTTGCACTGCATTATGTAGCGTAAGCGTGCCCTAAAGGAGATAAGGGAGGGTCTTTTCCCTCTGGCATAATTTCGCTTCATTCAGGAGAGGTGGGCTAGAGTCAAATAGTACACTATGGCTGTGAAGATTAGGAACTCGGAATATTAAGTGAATGAACTTCATCTGCTACATTAGCATCCATGCTTGATAAATATCTGGTAGTATACATGAGGAAATACAAGTGTGAGTACCGTCAATCTCTGGAGCTATTCCAGACATAATATTTTTGCTAGCAAATTCCGTCCCCAGCAGCTTTTTACCTCATGGGTGATCTTTTTTCTTTTTTTTTTTTTTTTTTCCCCTGAATTGGCCTAATCTGTCCTTTTAGATAAAATTGAATATCATTATTTAACACTAATATCCAGCCTTGCTAAATATCATGTTCTGAATGTTTAATTATTTTGCATGTAGAACATAATTAGCCATTTGTTTCCTAAACAGTTTTCATTAGAGGTTCCAAATGAGTAAGTAAATGGCATTAACACCATCCCAACACAATTATTCTCTCACAGGAACATTATATCATGTAAACTAGTTTCACATTGGCACTGAAAAAACAAACTCATTCTATTGTGCTGAATTCATGTTCCTTTTTAAGGGTATATCTGCAGATAGTCAGCACACTGCATTGAGTGCTTTGGAAAGTAAGGGAGTTTCATGGATTCTTTTCCTAATGAACATGTCCACCTCCATCTGTCTGTGTGCTTTCATCTTGCCTCAATGCGTAGTCCAAGATTACAAGAAGAATTGGAGCAACGAAAATAATTTAGTGTTTTCACAGAGTATTACAAATTTGCTTGCAAGCATGATGAGGAAATTAGTAAGTGGGAAGTGTCCCTCAGTCTGGTCAAGGTCAGTTTGTTGTCAACAAAGACTGTCCTTCCCAGTGCAAACCTCTTCTTGAAACCCTACATTAAGACCTCTGAAATGCTCAGTTACCTTCAAAGAAGGAAGGCAAAGGGAAGATTCAGTGAGTTGTTGATAAGCTTTTGGAGGAATTTTTGAGAGAATGTTTCTTCATTGGAAAATTCTGATTTGTCAAAACTGAAATTTTTTTCAGAAAGGTGCTACTTATGAGAACATTATTTGGGAAATCACTTTGAGGTCATGTTTGAAATTTCACATCAGAGCAAAATAGAGCAAATCCATTTGATAGCCAAATTGTGAAGATAAAGTACCTGAAAGGAACAGCTACATGCAGGATACTGATTGTGCATGATCTTTCAGCTTCTGAGAAGGGGAGCACATGCAAACACTTGTGCTAGAAATACTCACACCTATCATCCCAGTGACATTTGGAAAAAGGGGAAGTTAATATACAAATGTTCAGGAAACAAATATGAATCCTGGATAAAGTTCTGCTTCTTCTATGCCCTCTGAGAGAGAAATGAAAGCTGAGCAAAGCAAAACCTTCACTTCTCAGATTMTGTTGACTCTGGGAATTTTTTGCTATAATGTGAAATGTTTCTATTGGAAGACTTTTACTTCACAGTGATCTCATTCAATCTAATGGAGACTAAGTGGCCACTGATTTCTGAGATTTTTGGATTTGAACCCTTAAGGACAGAGATATATTTGAAGAGAGGTTACAAAATGATGTTGTAGTACACTCTTCTGTACTTGGATTTGGAGAGCTTTTACAATAAGGTTTCCTCTAGTCTCAAAAGTGAGTTTGCTGTTGATGTTGTACTGATGTTTATGGAACAACTGAGGTGAAATATCTGAAAATGGGTGTTGGCTGCCTTCTCTTTCAAAGGCTGTTGCATCACTGTAGTGAGAAACTAAGGCTCTTCTCTCAGCAAATTGGCAACAATATCTTTCTTATTCTAGCTGTTTTGCAGAAAGTCTAATGATGTAGTTGATGGTCAATGATTTAAATTTTCATACCAAAATATAATGAGTTCAGAGCATTACAGGCTCTCTAATGCTAAAACATTTGCTGATGTAGATTGGAAGGGCAGCACTAAAACTAAAGGAGGTAGACTGATCTACACCACACAAGTGGCTAGCCAATATATTCTTATTTCATTCGGATTTTTAATATTAAAACTCTTGAGGAAAAAACCCTACTGTATTCAATTCTTCTGGTGTTTTGAAGTGCTATATTTTATAGCTTGCTTCCTTACAGGAGACACAGCAAAAGTATGAGATGTGACACAGAACTGTGTCAAACATCATGGGAATGAAACATTCAGGTATTTCTCAGTGTTGATCCATCCTTAGCCTATCTATCTGATACAATCTTCTTCGCCACAGGCAAATCAAGATAGTACAGAAGAGTCAAAAGAGGCTGCAAGTAGAAGTGGCATTTCCTGTATTTTTAATTTTTTTTTTTTCCATGGATGTGCAGTATAAATTGAAGCAATTCAGAATATTTAAAGCACGCTAAATCACCACATGGTGTAAGTTGCCATATCAGTCAATGTAAATCAACTTTGTGGCATTTATTTCCCACAGGACTTAACCCAGTATGTATGAAAAAATAGGATACATACATAAGATGTGTGTTTACATGAAAGCTGCGTTGTTATCCAAGAGAACATAAAGAGCTTTGATCTGTATTTTGTACAAAAAACAAGGAACAAAAGCCAGCCCACTAAGGGATGTAAATAATATTTGAGAGAATACTTCATAAATTTTTAAAATTAAAATTAAATATTTCCATAGAATTATTTTCCAAATCACAAAGAATTAATAATTCTTAGAGTTTTATTCCTTTTGAAACTAACAGCCAAGTGAAACATTTTATTTATAATACATATGATAATATAAGAAAATGTTTGTATAATATAAATTTATAACATGTAAATGATCTGCCACAAAGAAGTATTTTCATATTTGTGATACTTGTAACTAAGCACTGAGAATTTAAAGTGCCTTTTTGTTCTCAGGCTACTTGTGCTGAGCGTTATTACAGTTCAAGGAATTCTTCTTCGCTCAGGTGGGAGAGCCATTGACATACAGCTATGTGCTCTGTAGGTTTGCATAGCAAAACAAGACACTTTTCCATCTTTTAACAAAGTCCAAAAGAACTGTGTCTGTAGTTGTGGCTGTACGTTGTCCTGTTGAATTCTGTGAACTTGCTGATGAGATTTGCACTCTGGGTGGGAGACTTGGCTGGAGGCCTGATTCAGTCACTATTTCTTTTCTTTTGAAGCATCCCAGGTGGCCTTTTTTAGTACTCCTGGTGCAAACCCCAGGTACTCCCTGTGTTTCAGGGTATTTTCTTATCTGCCATAGGCATTTTTCATCAATCCCAGAAGCCTCTATTTATCCCATTTGTCCCTGCAGTACGATCACAGAGCACGGTCAGGAACCTAGGAGTTTTTTTTGCTAGCCACAACAGAAGACAGTAGTGATTCTGGACTCAGGATAGGTATGGGTTGCCTGCAAGGAAAAAGTGGTCATGAGGCACTTCAGTCTTCATGTTGCTCATGGGACCTCATTCCCAAATGCACAGTAGAAGTAGCCTGCAATTCGAGCAAGGGAAAGATTCCAAGGCAGCAACCATACCGAAGGAAGTAGTTGTGCAAGTCATCTATTTCTTCTCTGTGTTCAGACAATGATGATCTTTTGTTGCTACTATGAGAGAATACCAGAAACATTATTTCCTTTCTGTTCAGATGATTCACAATTAAGAACTAAGCTGAAGATACTTATGTCAAGATTAACTGCCAGCTGTCATAGGAGAAGAACCCATATGACATCTTTGAATCACCTAAATCATGCAGGCTGGTGTAATAAAGAAGTTGCAGAGAGGTCCTAGCCTGAGGTCCTACAAATTTGAATAAATAAGGACAGGCATGGAAGATGGTTTGAAAGAACAGGTCTTTTGTTAATTCTTAGACTTTTTAACACAAATTTGGCAAATTTTAATGTTTGTGTTAGGAGCTTAGTTATTGTATAAAGAATGCCAGAGATCCTAATTTTTTGTAACAGTGGGTTTAATTCCTTCTCTCTGTTTTGGAGAAAAGCTCAAAAAAATCAAGAAAGTGCTATCAAATTCACAAAAATATGGATGTATAGTGTTTTTTATTCTGTTAAATGTCAGAATATTTAAATATTGCCTTTCAAGTCCATGTCATTGTCTTCTTGAATTCATGATCCATGAAAGTTCAGTAATAACAATTCTGGGCTCATCAGGCAGTGATTATGTGATCAGGCTGCTCTCTGAAGTTCTGGCTGGATACCATCAACCCTAAGCTTCCTGGCTGGTTTTGACTTTTCATGCCCCACCACACTCCCCCCACACTGGTGACCTCATGTCAATCATGCATGCTTTCCTGTTGTTTTCCTTGTCCTGTATTCATTAGTCCCTCACCTCTGTTTCCTTTCTTTTCTTTTCCTGTTTACCCTCTACTTAGCAAACACATATCCAATAACATTTTAAAAAGACCAAGCCCTTCTGGTAACCTGTCTTTCTGCAAAGATAAAAATCTCAGGATGTATGGCAAGATGCTGATGCAAGACGTTTTTGTTCATGCTATTGAAACATTTTATTCTTGGTCTTGTCTATTTAAACTCTAAGGCTTGAATTCATCTCACCAAATGCAGATGTCTCCAATGTAAATATTCAGCTCTGAGCTAGTGATCGCAGTTTCCCTTTATAGAGAATGCAGAAACAGGCACTTGTAGAGTGTGATTCACATCATTCTAAAACAGACACTTAAAATAGGCTAGATAAATCATACTTTAAAGGTGCCTATTACTTTCAAATGACCATAAAGGGAGGCAGTGATGTTGCTTGTCTCCAAATGAGCCTCAGGAATTTGGTAGAAATAGCCTGCCTTTATTGGGCACTCTGGTGGGTACCCAACAACATGCCAGGAGGAATGAGGCTSTCCACACCAGCCCAGGTATTTTTGTTTATGTGATAATAGTCACATGTGAGTGCTATGTGCATCATTACTCCTCTTTGATGCATTGATACTTTGGCCAGACTGCTCACTCTTTCCAGGTTTGTCTATATCCAGTTGTTACTGCAATCCTTATCCTGAAATTAGTTTCTCTCCTTCCTTGCTTGGCTCCAGCTTTTCTGAATGCTTGTCTTGACTTACAGCCTTGATGCTTCTGCTGCCTTGTTCTGTGGTCTCAAATTGTTCATCATGAAGTGATAAACTCAGATCTACTTGGGGTAGAAAAGGTTTTAAGAAGTAAATTTGTGATATCTTGAGCCTTCTCTGTACCCCTTTGTACTAGTAATCATCTCAGAGTAGTTGTACTGTCTACCCTGGAGGTAGTGCTGTGTCCCTGCTCCTGTGAGTCACCTTCTGTTTTTTCCCAGATAGATTCTGTATGGTGCCTTTCACCAAGAAACAGTTCTCATATGACATGGTACAAAAGGCAAAGAATGTAAACCGCAAAGTCAGAGGAAGAACATTTGATAACTATTAGCATAATCTACACAAGGGCCACATATCATCTACTTGACATATCTTTTCTATATGAAGCCAATGCAGCCTTCCTATGCGTAAATACAGCTCTGAAAGCCATGCATGTCGTAGCAGAATTTATAGAATCATAGAATAGTTTGGGTTGGAAGGGACCTTTAAAGGTCATCTAGTCCATCCCCTCTGCCGCGGGCAGGGACGTCTTCAACTAGATCAGGTTGCTCAGAGCCCCGTACAACCTGACCTGGAATGTTTCCAGGGATGGGGCATCTACCACCTCTCTGGGCAACCTCTGCCAGTGTTTCACCACCCTCATTGTAAAACATTTCTTCCTTATATCTAGTCTAAATCCATCCTCTTTTAAATTAAAACCATTCCCCTTGTCCCATCGCAACAAGCCCTGCTAAAAAGTCTGCGACCATCTTTCTCTAAGCCCCCTTTAAGTACTTATAGGCCGCAGTAAGGTCTCCCCGAAGCCTTCTCTTCTCCAGGCAGAATAACCCCAGCTCTCTCAGTCTTTCTTCATAGGAGAGGCGTTCCATCCCCCTGATCATTTTTGTGGCCCTCTTCTGCACCGGTTCCAACAGGTCCATGTCTTTCTTGTGCTGAGGGCTCCAGAGCTGGATGAAGTACTCCAGGTGGGGCCTCACCAGAGCAGAGTAGAGGGGCAAAACCACCTCCCTCGACCTGCTGGCCACGCTTCTTTTGATGAAGCCCAGGGTACGGTTGGCCTTCTGGGCTGCGAGCACACATTGCTGGCTCATGTCCAGGTTTTCGTCCATCAGTACCCCCAAGTCCTTCTCGGCAGGGCTGCTCTCAATCCCTTCATCCCCCAGCCTGTATTGATACTGGGGGTTGCCYCGACCCAGGTGCAGGACCTTGCACTGGGCCTTGTTGAACCTCATGAGGTTCACATGGGCCCACTTCTTGAGCTTGTCCAGGTCCCTCTGCATGGCATCCTGTCCCTCAGGCGTGTCAACCACACTGCTCATCTTGGTGTCATCTGCAAACTTGCTGAGCGTGCACTCGATCCCACTATGTCATTGATGAAGATACTAAACAATAATTTTGGGCTTGTAGTTTTAATATTCCAAGATGTAATTAAAAAAGGGTAATCTGGTACCTGACTGGATTGAAAAAACATGTTTCAATGCATAGAGCTAATGATTATGAAAGACAATAGGCTTTGATGTTAGACAGCTGCCCTGGATGGGAATATATAAACAACCCTTAATGCAAAAAGTCTTTAGCTCCTAGTTTTACAGCTTTTAAAACCCTATTCTCCACAAAACCCACAATTGTTTGCAATTGTATTTTGTATATATTATTTACTTGACTTTTCTACCAACATATTTTGCCTTGGGATAACCTTGGAAATGAACTGAGTCATCTTGGTGAGTTTTTCCTGATGAAATATTTTAAAATAAATAATCTCTCTAACATTTTTATGGCTTGCCATCTGTACTAAATACATCTCTATGAAAAAACACTTAAGGCCAAATGTAAAGGAGGCTTGGGAGGTAGGATGCTTAGCAATGTAATGCCTGAGAGTTGGGTGGAATTCATGGTGTTGTTTGTTACGTATATAAATTCCTTGCGCTGTGAGTGGAGAGGATTCACAGCATCCAACTCCCTGGGCAGCAGGATGTTTCAGGCAGCCAGGAGAGCATGCAGGAGAGAGGGGTCTGTCTGAAACTGAGGTTACAGTTCAGGGCTACTGAGCATCTCTGCCAAATGGGAATCAGAGTCTGTAAATTAGTCACTGAATTCATGCATTTAGGTGCATAAAGATAGATCAGCTTTTGTTTAAAAATGGGGCAGGTTGTGGAAACTATACATACTTGAAATGGGCACCATCTTTTTTCTAGGTGTCACTCAGACCAAGGTCTTTGTGGGCCTCCTATGTGCTAGGCAACCTGTTTGTATATAACAACTGATAATACTGAAGACTAATATTATAACAAAACCAAATGTATAAGGTTATACATTGACAAATCAGGAAATGCAAAGTTCATGTTAGAAGAGAGAGTTGATTTCAAGGTATGATAAAAGTGTAGTGTGATAAAGAAACTGGTAGTTATTAAAACAGAAAATAAAATGGCTGAAAGCTTTAACAGTGAGGGAGATTCTCTGTGGCATGAGATTTTAAAATTAAGATTGTAAGTTTTCCTATGAGATATGATCTTTCAACCCTTATTACTGTATCTGTAACATCTGAACACAAAACATTGTGTATTAGAGAGGTGATGGTGCTTGGAGAGTTGGAGAGGAGAAGATAAATTCTGAGAGACCTAGGAGAGAGAAACCAGGATGAAGGTTGAGAAAAAAAAAGAAAGTAAGAATGCCTCACTGGAGGTGTTAAAAAAACGTGTAGATGTGGCCCTTCGGGACGTTTTAGTGGCCATGGTGGTGTTGGGTTGATGGTTGGACTTGATGATCTTAGAGGTCTTTTCCAACCTTGATGATTCTATGATTCTAAGAATTGGAGATAGGACATCTGTATGTAGTAATAAAAGCAAAGGGAAGCGTGAACATGGAAGACAGAACAAAACCAGCACAGAAATGAACATGGTGAGAGTAAATGTCACTGCCTACTAATAAAGTGGAGCGTAAGGGGTTTTCCTGTTTATTTTCTGAAGGGGGCTCTAGGACTCAGTGCCTGCACTGGGAGGACAGTGGCCCCCATGCCCCAAGAAGGCTTTTCCATTGTAAGTTTCTATGCTCTGTGTAAAGAAAACTGAATATAAAACAGCTAGAACATGGCTATATACTTGACGAATAAATTACTATTTCGTATCAGTAGAGAAAACAAATGAACATAAATTACATAATAGCACCTAGAGGCTCTGAACACGATAGAGGCTATATTGTGCTTGATATYGCACAATGAGAAGTAGCCCTTGCCCAAAGGACGTTACTGTCCTGTATGCACACTCAGTGTGAATTCACTGGGGACTACCAATTATACCGATCCATAGAGGGGATGCTATCTGTAAAGCCTAATGATGTGATTCCCATTGGAGTGATTGTCCGAGTTGTACGTACGGTATTGACTCTCAGGCCTACAAATGCAAAATTTTAAATCAAAGTTCCATCTTCACAGAATGCAGGATAAATACAGTGAAATGGTAAAGCAATAAAACCAGAAAAGATTAAACTCTATATCTTGCAAGCTGATTTATATACAATGTGTTAAATAACTGACATAAGAACAAAACGACTAGCATGCATTTTTCATGTGCTAAAGCTATCTGCTTAACAGCCTCTCAGAATATCCAGGACTTCTAGCCAAGCAGAAATGAAATGCTTTATTCATTTGGTTATTGATACTTGGGAGTGGAGTGAGGAATTTTAAACAATTTCCTGAATATTTTTCTCATTGATGTCTGGGAAACTGCTTCTTTCTGAGGCATTGAATTTCATTGCGTCTATCAAGGTCGATTCTGTTTAAGTTGGCTTTCCCAGTCCCTCTGTTTATTGAATATTAAGCTAAGAACTTAAAAGAAAAATGGAGAGTCTATAAGTTTTTTAAAATAAAATTTCCAATCATTTTGGATGGTAAAAGAACTTTTAATATCTGCTTTTTTTTAGGCCAATACACTGTGGCCTGAATGCTTTCTTTTAAAGACTGTTGACTATCCTATTTCTCTGAGGGCTTGTTGCTGACACACAACATTAATCAGTATAAGAATTTATAAAAATTAAGGAGAAGGAAGTTACAACTGTCTCATATCTTTCATACTGCTTTCTGTTCCTTGTAACCATCATAATGCTTGGTAAATCTTTCTTAGCACAGTTTGTGGAGGAAGAATCATAAACTCTTCTGCATATTAGAACTTTCAGAAATACCTGCTCCCCTGCTGCCTGACTTCAGCTTCTCCACTTTCCCATAAGACCTGTCATTCTATCTGATAAATATTTGTTTCTAGCCTCAGTGAAGATGTCTTTGCCAGGGGTACTTCACCATCACATGTAAGAAATGCCATAACATAAATGGTAGATGTGAATTTATGTAGGCTTAAATACTTGCAAGTCTAAGGAATTTAGATTCTTCTGAGAAGCTTCTAAAGAAACCACGGTAATAGAGTACTGACAAGATATTTTCAGAAGCAGAAAAGTACCTGATGGCCAACGGTTTCATGGTTTGTAATCCAAAGAAGATATYGTGCTGTGTACTCTAGTTTACTTTTAGTCTAGCGCTTTCCCAAGCCTAACTTTGGTTTTGTCTCTTCCATAACTGTTAGAAAGAATTTAAATAATTTGTGTACATTCACATCATTGGGCCTAAAAGACTTCTTCCTAGGGTATTCAAGACTGACTGAGGAAGTCTCATAAAAATCAGAAGTTATCTTGAGTTTGTGTAAGACAGCTAAGGTACTGGAAAGCTAGGAAATGGCAAATGTGAATTCTATCATCAAAAAGGAAAGAAGGAAGAGAGAAGGAGGGAAATTAATAGCTCAACTACCTTACCTTAAGCTGTCATACATAATCAAAGTTTCTGTAAGCACCTAAAGAGAAATGGAGAGAATTAGGAGCAGCAAGAATTTGTGTAAGGCCAATTCAGCCTTAATTTGTGTATTAAGCCAGTAACTTTTCCTTTCACAGCAGCGTAGCACTGGTTGCACTCAAAGAACAAGGAGCAAATTTCATGAGTCAACTTCCGTAAGGCTTCTGATACTGACATGGCTGCTATATGAATTTTAAAAACCAAATCATCTAATTAAAATATTTTTACATATATTCCTAGTTTTGGTTAAACCTCAATTCAGTTGTACTTATTTCTGTATTTTTCACATCATTGTGATAGACATGAGTATATAGATACCTGCTCAAGGTTCTTCATGGCAGAAGAGCACAAACTTACAAATGTCCTGCTGTGAAAGACATACTCCACTCTCTAAACACACCTTCAACAAATTTATGTACCACAAGGCTGTTTTATCTTTAACATAATTGACAGAACAAAGGTCACCTTCTGCCTCAAAGGTGAACCATTCCTGCCTCCAGTTCCCGTAATTGGTCCAGTTCTAAACTAGCATCTCCTCCTGGGCCCAGTTCTCTCCTGCTTGTGTCACCAGCATTGTCAGTCAAGAGCTGTCCATTGGTTAACCAGAGGTGGAAAAGATGAGGAGTAGAGGGCTTAAGTTGAAGCAAGGAAGATTTAGATTAGACATCAGGAACAATCTTTTAACAGCAGGATTAGGTAAGTGCTACAATATGTTGCTTGGAAGAAACTGTGAAGTCTTTACCATTGGAGGTCTTTAGGAAAAGGCTACACAAAAGTCTCCCAGGTATGAAGCAGGTGTAGTTGATTTGGCCTTGGGACAGGTCATTAAATGGCCTGTTAAGGTCTTTTTTAGATGTTATTTCTGAGGTTTTAATTTCTGAATGTTTTGCTTTTTTTTCTGCCTGTTGTTCCTGGTTACAGTATTTAGATGCAACCAAACATTTATTACATTCATCAGAGTTGGCTATGACAGCCTCTGAATATATTATGTAAACTGGAATCTGTAGTTGCAGAAAAACTTCCTGTAATCACCAGGCCAGTGCAGCTGTCTGCCTAAGTTAGCAAAATTCTGCCATTCATTACAGCTGTGCAACTCCATCTAAAGGCAGCGGGGATACATGGCCATAACTGATGGCTGAAATTTGTTCTACTTGTCTTTGAAATCAAGTTTCTATTGGTGGATGGCACAGAGGAAAAAAATTTAGTACCAGTGTAATGCCATATCCCATATGACAAAAGTGATTTATTGAAAACTAAATGCTCTACATGGTGTGCTTCTGAAAACACATTGTTTTCATGTGCTAAGCTTTAGACCTTTGAAACTGGAATATATTCTTCCAAAAAGAGTCAGGTAAATTGAAAGCTATTTATGTCAACATTTCAGAGAAACAAATCGTGTGTATTTCCAGCCTGGATAAAATGCCCCCAACTTTGTACAGAAATATACTGTTTTCAGCATCAATCTGCTGGAACTGGAGTTCTTAAGCCTTTCCCAGACAAATCTGTTTGTAACATAATTGTTTCTTTTGCCATATATTCTCATATTTTGATTAGACATCCCCCCCAAGAAACATTTAGCACCTGAGAAATACTGAATTTAGATAATACCAATTCCTAGGTTTAGACAGGGTTACTGTCTGTTACATCAGAATCCGGAACAAGCACAGGAAAGATAAAAATCATTGGTGAAAGTGTAATGTGACTGTAAAAGGTCAAGTTAAAATGCATATCAAATCCACAATCTTGTAACAGTCAGCTGAGTAAAGTAGCTTATTACATTGCTATCTAAAGTCACTTTGAATTTCTTACAGGCATTGATGATATTTGATACCATTGGCATGAAAGCTGCTGCTGCTGTCAATTTATAACCCAGGATATGAAAAAAAAATTAAGTCTGTGTATGCTGATGAATTTGTTTAGCCATATATTAAAATATTAATCTCTGATCACCTACCTATCAGCTGAAAGTTCAGATAGCATACAATCTATTTTATATAATGCTGATTATATAGATATTTTTAATAGCTATACAATATTGAAATGCTGACATAAATAGCTTTCAATTGACCTGACTCTCCTTGTCAGCCTGTGAAGGTGAATGCTCTTTTACCCAAACTAGTTCTGATCAAAACCAGGCTGAGGTCAACCGTGGGACAGGAGATTGAATGGGTTATCACTAATGTCGATTGAGAGTGATTTGGTTCAGCTGCTGCTGCATTTCAAAGGAGCAGTCGGTGATTCTGCAACATCAAAGAGCAGAAAGAAGTTTTAAACGAAGCTGTAGCTCTTATAACCTTGTTAATGTGAACACACTCCATGTTTTATAAACAAAATTTGTGTATGTGTTAAAACATCATATATTAATAGTATTTGTGTTAAATGTTCCTTTTAGTATGACATGGCTTGGTGTCACTAGTGTTTGTCCAAGGAACAGTTGAATATGAACAAAGATGTTAATATTTGACCTCTGATACTGCTGGTGATATGATTATTATTTAAATAATGCATAATGTAGAAACCCATAGTTACCATTTCACTGTGCAATAGATGGATCAATCATGCATTCTGAAGCGATTGCTTTTCCATATAGTGTATAGAAATAAGATACTTAACGTTTGTAGTTGGGCATAGGGACCATATACTAAAAATACTGAGCTTAGTATAACATGAAATACTGAGAAATATGTTATTTTCACTTTAACTTCTTATCTCACTATATAAATATAATAGTTAGTGATTTATAGGCTTGAAATATCTGTATTCAGAAGTTTTAGTATCCTCTATTTTATAGTGCAGGAAAGAATAGGTTGAAAAAAAAAGTTATCTGGAAATAAACATCTCTCCCAATAAAACTATGAGAGAAAACATGGTTTATTATTGATATTAGTGACATTTTAATTAGTCAGAATATAATTTTTCAAGTACCTATACAAAAAAGTTGAATCTAGTGCCAGGAGTTTCAATTATGATGCACATATTTTCCATTTTGCTTTAGTTTCTTTTTCACAAATATTATGTTGAAGACATAAGATAGAAAGAGACAGGCCTTATTAATAACCATTCTGGGTCTTTGAACTTACGGGCAATGCTTTTGATCTCAAACTTTTACTTCTGTTTTTCCTCCTAATCACCAGCCATTATACTGCTACGACTTAATACTGTGCTTTTTATTAATATTTGAAATAAATTAGGCTTAAAGTTTGATCTATACTTAGTTGTCTCATTTCTCAAAACATTAGTCATCAGTGTCATCAGTCTTTGCTGCATCACATGCGAAAATCTATGTTTAGGTTGTAGTCCTCTCCTTTTGTTTTGCTGATAACATTTTTCATCCTTCCTTCTACTGCTTCTCCCAACACAGTCTTCCTGAAACTGACTGCGTCCTCTAAATAAACTAAATCTCATTTCATCTAGTTAAGCTTTTCCTCATCTAAGTCAACCTGTAATGACTGCCTTAATGCTCCAAATGAAACACATGGAAGTAAAAGTAAAAGAGCACTCTGGTGCTCAACTCATTACTTCTTTCTTTCTGCAAATTTGGCTATTGATGGCAGTACATCAGGTCTGCCAGATCCCATCAGTTCTGACACCATCTATTAAAATAAAAGAATAAACAACTCTTCTCTCTGTAGTTTTCTACTAAGTGAAGCAGAGTTCTTCCCATAGCACCGTAAGGCTCACCTCTAAGAGCCTGAATGGATTCAGGAAGAAGGAAACTCTTCATGCATCCTTATTTAGCTTCTCGTTTGATAGAGAGAGAAGGACTTGTGATCAGAATCCCTTGCTCTGAACCCCAAAATTCATCCCCAAAATTCGAACTATCTTGCTGTTTTGCTTTTTTTCTCAGAAGTGAACCCACCAATTCTACACAGCTGAAGTCCAMGACCCCTTGCAGTTTCTCTTCAATATGCTGAGACTAAGATGCCCCAGAGTGATATAAACCATGTAACTCTCATCTCACTGTCCTTGATTACAAACTTTATCCAAGTAATGACTGTTTACCTATCCCTGACTGCTTCATCACTTTTTATCACAGCAGTTAATCTAGTGATGAAACATTTTAATGTTTATTGAAAATGTAGGTATATTTTTCCCTCTGTGTATCATGAAAAAAAAAAGAGAAACAACTCCAGCTTCCAAACTCATGAGTGAATCATGAATACCCCTCTCTCAATCCCCTTAAGACATTTTTTAATGTTTTTTATATGGCTTCTTATTCTTTAAGCTATTTCTTAGGATTCTCTTTCTCCATAACAGTTCTTATCACCTTATTTAGTTTCTTATGTTGTCTCTATATCTTTCAAAAACAAGGGAATTGGGTGCCTCTTCAGTCTCTCTTGAAGCTACTGAACTTGTATAAATATAATTTAAAGGTTCACCAGTTTCCTAGCAAACGTCTGATAATGTTTATTGATGCATATTATGTGATCCTGCAGCTTTGTCTACTTTAAGTACATCTAATACTTCTATAGCCAATTCTTTTCTAAGTATATTTCTGCTCTAATGACCCGAGGGATATTGATTCCCGATTTGGTTCATCACCAACCTCTTCTTCTGTAAAGACATGGACAAAGTGGTTGTGTAACAATTCAGCACTGCTACAAACTCTACATTGCCCCTTAGTGGCACAAAACTTTTTTTGCTGCCCTTTGCATAGATTTGTCTCTGTAAATGAGTTGTTAAAATGAAGAATCAGTAGCCTGGAATCAGCTGCCCCTCAAACCCCATTTTTGTATCTGTTTATCTTACACTATTTGGTTGTCCTGAAAGCTGCCAGTCCTGTCCTGAAGGCTGCAGGGAACGCAAGGCAAATTTGCAAAGACAGCTGACTGTGTCTGCATTACAGATCATGAGTAGATATTTTGGTCTGACCTTTCACGTTTGTTTAATGTTTCCCTCCATCTCAGGAAAATCTTTGCTTATTATTTCTTCAAGCTTTTCATAGAATATATAGCCACTTGCCATTACTTGTATTATGAGGTAGATAACATGCAGAAGCAGTGACTAAAACCAGTTAGTCTTCCAAGCATGAGTGGTAAATATTTAAGAAACTATTGCTATTTGAAAACTGGATGAGATTTTTCATTATGGAAGTTGATTGAAGAAAGAAAAACCAGACAAAAGTATTTGTTGTTGTCAGGAACATATTCATTCAATTGGAAAGATACTGAGGTGAGGTATCAGAGACAGACAATGGGTTTTCATTGATAAGTGCCTTCTGCAAGCTATGCTAACATATTGGGGTGATGTATTGCTACTAGGCAGTACACTTCCACTGACAGATTTTTTTTTTTTTTTTTTTTTCTGCTTCTGTTTCAAAGCTGCAAGGAGAATAGGGATTTTAGTTTTCTGTCATTAGCTGGGTCAGCTCTGCTCATTTCTTTAATTTAACAATATGGTGATCTGTTCCACCTCATTCATTTAACTGTTTAACTATGGACAAAATATTCAGCTGGCATAAATCAAAGAAACTCTGTAGGCTACAGCAACAGAACTCTTATTTATAAGACTTCAGGGTCTGCCCTGCTGCTTTTGTCTGTGAGACAAACTTTGGAGATTTCAACATTATTTTAATGAAATGTTATAAATGTCTCAACATACTTGTTCAATCTTGTGCTACTTGTTACATGAATTTAAGGGTCTAACTTTGTTCCAGAGATGTTTCCTGAAAGTGTGGGATAGAGATAAATATGTATGAGAGCATACTGATAGAATCCCCAGGGCAGGAACAATGGTTAATTATTAAATCCAGAAGATCCTATTGAGCTGGAAACCTCTTGATGTGCTAAAGCCTAGGGAAACAAGTTTTTTCCAATTTTTGTGTTTGTGTTGGAACCTAGAGAAGCAAACTTCCTAGAGACAGCACAAACAAACCTAAATGTTTGTATTGCTCTTTGGAAATGTAAGGGGGCAGAAACTGAGAAAGAATTCTCAGATACCTGGGACTTAAGCCAGAGAGAAGGACATCCTTTCATATCAGAAAGGATAGATGTTTCAGAAGTTCAGGAAATATAATCCTGGCTGTTGAGAAAAGGGAGAGGAATGCAAAGATTCAGAACAGAAACTGTATGCTGCACTTTTTATTCAGAGGATTCTCAACTTTGTTTTATAGTGTGATCATAAGAGAGAGGAAGCTGGGACAAGGAAATGCATATGTGGCTTTTAATTTTTGTTTTAATGTAAATAAAATTAAATGATAAATAATTGGGTTTTGTACTGAGGCAATTGTGCTTGACTTTAGCAACGCATATGAGGATTTCACATGTTGCTGAACTGTGAACTGCAAACTCTTGTACAAGCTGGAATATTCTGAGATAATGCTTTTGAGCTATTAGTGACTTTGGGTGAGTGTATAGGGATCGATCAGACCTAAGGCAGCTGCACTGTTTCTGGAAGCTATGACTTAGAAAACTTTCAAGAATGCTAAAGAAAAAGAGTGTTTAAATATCATAGAATCATAGAATCATTAAGTTTGGAAAAGACCTCAAAGATCATCAAGTCCAACCATCGACCCAACACCACCATGCCCACTAAACCATGTCCCAAAGTGCCATATATGCAGGTATCTGCAGTTTAAAAGCACAGTGGCCTATACTGTTGGTACAGTAGTGACAATTATCTTGTTAACAAAAAAATGGGAAATGTGAAATGTGTTTTTTAAAATATCTAGAGAACCAAACTCATTACTGAGAGACTCTTCTAACAATGTATTTACCTGTCAAATTCACACACCTTATAGCATGGAAATGAACAATTGCAATTCTGTTGCCAGATAAACACAAACATTAGTTTGTTTTAAAATTATTATTATTTTAAAATAAAACTTTCTCACTAGCGAAGAATAAGTATTGTCTGCTCAGAAATCCATAGGGGACTACTGTTATCTGTTTTCTTCAATATGACTCTTCAGAAATGGTAAATGAGGTGATAAAGTATGTTGCAACTTAGCAACCTGAATTTTTTAAAACTGTGTTTTAAGTCCTGAATATTCATATCCACACATTATGGGAGAGAGACACTAAACTGTTCAGCCTTAATTACCAGTGTATTATTTCTCAAGGCAGTTCAGCTTATGCTAACAGATATGATGAACATTGCCTTCCGTTGCCTGCTTATAGTCTCACCTTTCTTTTTGATTCATGGGGTGATACGATGCTACTTTGCAGCATGCTGCTTCTCCACTCCAGTATCTTAAGATGTTCTCCATTATATAGTAGGGTTTTTGAAAAGTAAGTCTTCCTGATGACTTTCCCTGCTGAGTTTCATAGTCCTCTTGATATTAAATTGTATTTATTTCTCCTTGGTTTGAAATAGTCTCTTGCATTGTAAGTGTTTTCTTAATTGGAGCTTTGAATTTATAGGCTTTGTAAGTTGAGTGACGACCTCTCTTTTCTCATTCAGCAATATTAAGAGTCAGACATTGCTGCTGTCTAGGGGCCAAGAATTTAAACCTACGGTTCGTTTTTCTCAAAGGCAGTTTGGGCACAATGAAGCTGTGGATAAAACTCCTCCTAATGACCTGAGTGCATTCTTTTGAAAAATGTCATGTTCAGAGGCCTCTGATTCTGTAACTCACCTTGGCCAGAGCAACAACAATAAAATCTGAGCAACCGGGAAGTAAAACCTGTGAAAATATTCTCTTCAAATCAGAGGACAGCCATTGAGAGTTGCATAAAGATCAGTCTAGCTGGCACAGTACAAAAAGAGATAGGGAAAGCTCTGCACCTTGATATGTACAAGCTAAAGTAATCTTTAATTCAAACTGCAGTAGTCAGGAAAAAGCTGTATTGAAATGCCTATGTGTTTTGATCCAATTTGTTATTCATGACATAAGGGCATTCTCTTTCACAGTCACAACAAGGTAAACATGGTTGTGAAATGTATATCCAATGTGTGTGCTGTAACTCGCACAGGGCTAACATCTGTGGACGTTTTTGCTTTTGAGTTGGTGACAGGGCCCACAGAGAGGCAAACCAAAGTTCCCCAGGTCAACATGAAGTCTTTTACTGATTAATTAATTTACTAATTAATTACTGATTGCAATGTTTGAATTACTAACATGTTTGAGTAAAATTTCGTGTGTTAGTGTTAAATTCTTATGATCTTGCTTTTTTAGAAATAAAGTCTTCAGTGTGCAGCTGATTGCTGTATCAACATGTACTCTTTAAGATGCTTCTGGGGAAAAATGGATTTGACAGACTCTTGCTTCTGTGAAGCTACACATTAAATGTTGGAAAAATCTTTAACTGTATTATTATGGTGAGTCATTGTGTATCATCTTTTTAAATATTTAAGTATTTAAATATTTAATTGATCACTTTAACAATATATTCAATCTAAGAAATGCGATACACCTTTTAGAGGTGCATCACACATAAGTTGAAGGAGAAGAGAATGGTCCATGATAACCCTTTTGCCTGCCTTGTGCCCCCCTGCCCCCGGACAGCCCTTTCCTACCCTCCCACAACTTCTGAGAAGGCAGCTGTGCTGTGGCTTTCATTCACAGTGTAACACAAAACAGAGAACACATGTTCTTCGTATCTGTGGCATACAGCATTTGGTTTCCTTATCAAAGGGTCAAATTTATACGTGGTTCTATCTGTAAAAGTCCTGAGTAATCTTCTAAAAGACTTTGACTGTGATTATAAAGGGCAATTAAGAAACTGTGCTTTTTTATTAAACTGTTTATTTTAGATTACAGCCATTYGAGCTTCATGTAACATATGTAGTGAGCTCGTTCTTTGCTCTCAATTTTTAGAGAGCTAAAAAGTTAAGCATAAAGGAAACTCATTGCTTATACAATACTTATAGCAAATATTCCCTAAAGAAAGTAATTTAAATGGGCATTTTAAGTTAGGGATTCTTTTGCATATGGTCATGATTCAACTTTTAGAAAAATTACGTTATGTAAGGTTATTAATACTGCAAAAACACTGATGAGATAATGAAGACCACTAAAAGAAAATTTGAAAAATCATACCATTTAGAGTGAAAATCATATGTAATAAGTAAATCCATAAAGGTCACTTTTGGTTCCTGGGTGAGTCATTAACAGAGAAAGTGCCAAATCCAACCAGTAAGCTATTGGCAACAAATAGGTTCATTAGTTCTAATGAAAGTTTACATAATGTATTGAAAAGGTAGTACTTAAGCAGAGACATCTGGGAAAATGTAATCTGTATGTGCTGCAAGTGGCTCAATTCAATCTGAGAAGAAACTGTGGAGAATGGGGAAACTTGTGAGAAAAGGAGAGATTTCTGCAGTTTGTTAGTTATCTTAACAATTTGTTAATGCTTTCACAGGACTTGTTTTTCATTTATTTCAACATGAAGACAGCAGAATGAAGTTAGTGATATAAAGGGTTGAAAACAACCTCTTGTGTTAACCCCAGTGTGATAGAGGTGAAGTTCTTGAATAGAAGGCTGCACAGGAGTACAAGATTATCCCAAGAGATTCATGGTACAGAATTGTTGATATGATCTATGTCTTTAATATAAGAAATCAATAAGTGTGCTTTATGTGGATATAAGTTGGTGAATATATAGTAAAGTGGAGCTTGTGACATGCTGCAGACATGTGCATTTCCATCTTTGTATGCAAGATGCTAAAGAGCAATGAAAAAAGAGGAAAGGTGTATATGAAACAAATCAATGAACTAGTCTCAAATTCCACTTACTATGTTCCTTTGCACTGTCGCTATGATTTTCCTTTCATTTTTTTTTGTTTAAGGAGATTGCATATAGAAGTACATAAAATTGTTTGCAGTTTTTCCTTCACACACGTTGATATTAAGGAAATATTTTTCTTCTTCAGATATCCTTCAAGATAGTACTCCTGTACAAAAACAGAATGCATGTTTTTACATTTGCTTTATTTTGTGGTGTGAGTTTTTTATTTTAAAAAAATGACTACTACATCTCTAGGTCTCTTGTGATGGTTGGATTGTTAATGTAATCAGCCTCCTTTGAAATGAACGGTATCCTAATGACTAGAGATGTGTTCAGTAACCCACGAATAATTCCTGTACCCACTCATTACTTAAAAAGAAGAGGGCAGCTTTTTCTGTGGGTGACCCAGCAGTAATTAAAAGACCACAAATTCATGTAAATAAAAGTGCAAAAGTTAATGCTGTCCTTGAATAGATGTAAGCTCAGTACCAGGCTTTTTGAAAAGAGGGAATATGCTTTTATTTCTGTACCCAGGTCATTTGTACATAAAGCAAGGAAAATGTCTGTGAAATAGTCTCTTTGGACCATGGAATGGATTCTCTTTCACTGCTGGTTTAAAATTATTATACACTGTTAAACAGCTAGTTTGAATGTTAGGTAGGTTGCAGACAGGTGTGAGCAAACTGTCCCAGGTTGCTAGGCTGCAAGGCAGTCCTTGTGATACGGCTGGGGAGGCACAGCGCTGAGCTCTGCTGAGGCGCAGGGTGCGATGGAGAGGGCTCAGTGCTATGGGAAAGTGACTGTCCTGCCTTTGAGTCCCACCTGGATCGTCTTCCACTGGCTCAGAGGGCAGGCCAGCTGCTAATATTTGGCTGCCATGTGTACTCTTCTCCAGTCCCTACAGAGAAAAGGGGTCATTTGGGCTCCTAATTATTAATACACATGATAGGTGCTTTGCCAGCCAACCTACAGTCTCCCTAAGCACATATATTTGGGCTACTATCCATATTCAGATGAATCCTAGGTTGGGGAGTGAGGCACCCCTCCTTAGTGCAAGAAACACTTTGCCCAAGTGTCCCCGGGAGTTTGATCCGGTAACTGTTAGCTGAACTTGTCTAACAAGAGCTGATAGATCTGAATTAATTCAGAAAGACAGCCAGAGGAATGTGTGGTGCCTCCACTTACATAATTGTCGAGTAATCACAGCATTAAGCCTGGAAAAGGGAAACTTCGTTTCTAAGCCTACCTCAGTCTGAAGAGATTTGAACCTGTCATCCTGTTTCCTCTTAGAAAGCCCTAATCACCACATCTTCTGGGAAGAATGCTCCAGTTCTCCTACTGGGTAACGGCAGGGAGAGCTAGGCTTGGCTCCTGGCTGGATGGAGTATTACAGTACTTCTGAAATTAAGAGCGAGAACTCCACCCATTATGCTATACAGATATCACCTGCTTGTGTCCTCTCTCTCTGTCTGACATTTCTTGTATTCCCGGCTGCAAATTGACCTCGTTTCAATACGGGATGTGAAGAGCATTCTTATCAAGGATAACTTAGAGCTTGGAGTTCAAGGGAGCTTTCCTTGAGTGTGCAATTATGGGAGTGAGAGGATGAGCTCTAAACCACCTGAAGCTGAGGAAGACTATATTTATCACCTTAGGGAATGCTTTTACCATTAAGCTCTCCTATAGTGAGCACATGTAATTTTTCACCACCATAAAGAAGTGTGGCCATGGCTCAGTGAAATGCTGATCCTCAGAAAATGCCAGGTTTCACATCACTGGGTTAGGAGAGCTCCAGAGACAGTCAGGTGCTTCAAAATACCACTAAGGCTATGTTTTCCTATGAAAATTGTAAGTATCTTTCTGCTTAGAATGGTAGACTTCTTTTTGGTACGGAGGCCAAGGGTGCCAGTTTAGATGGTGTGGATCTCCGTATTGCAAAATATCCAGTAAGTCTATATAAACAGGTTGAGTGTTTAGTTGTCCCTATGCTATGGTTTTAGGATTATTTCTGATAAAAAGTTCACTGTGCACTCCATTTTGTATCAGATACTAAGAACTGTCCAGGCTTCTGCCAGGGGTTCTAAATTCACTTTGGGTTAGCTGAATGTGCAGCCGCTATCTTGGGGTCTGCCTAGAGTAGCATTTCTATGGCAGAAAGCAGGAACCAGATAGCACTGGTGAGTGAGCCAGAGCTGGAGGACTGGGATGATTTGTACCTGGGTGAGAGAATGACCAGGAGCTGCAAAATGGTGGGAGAGGAAAAGGGGGCAGGAATTCGTGACTTGCTTCCCAACACACTACTTTAAGCTTAAGATAGGATGTGCTAGATGGCATGGCGATGCTGACATACTGAAGGAGTTCTACAGTTTGGGGAGTTTAAAGATCTTGTTTGGTGCTAGGAATAATAAAACTTTCTTCAGTGGAGCTGATCAGAGAAAGATTATTGTTAGTAGTCAGAAAGAAGTACCTGGGTGGGACTGCTCTGCACATAAAACTAAAATGAATGGTACCCTGACATGGGCTCATTAAACAGCCATCCACACAATATTTGTTCATTTTCTATGTTAATCTAATTTTCTGATGAAAGGAGAATTGCTGAAATTGGTTGGCTTAGACTCCTCACAAATCTTTGTCAGAAACCATCCCCTGGTCCCAATTTCCCATGGCGGCAGGGACTGGTTGTGCCTGGCCAGTCCACAGAGGTGCTACACAAAGAAAAGAAGGAAGCAACTCACAGCTGGTTTTAGTTTCACCACTTAAGTGGTGGTATAGAGGCAGCTGGGCAGGTCTTAAGCTCCATCTCATCTCTGCGGAGTGGTGGCGAGATGCATCAGTGTCCTCACACTGAAAGTGCCAGTACCCAGCTGCGGGGACAGGGTGCCTGTCCCGCAGGGGCCATGTTTTTGCTGGTCATAAGCAGCACAGGTTTCCTTTTTGCATCTTAACTGTGTTGGCATTTTCTGCCACTCTGAATACGGCTGCATGGGAAATTAAAAGCATCTAACACACCAGACAGCATTAGTTCTGGCCATCAGCATTTTAGCTGTTAAATTCAACAGAAAAAAGCTTTTTTCTGTTTTTGTTTTTGTTTTTTTTTTTTTTTTTTAAATCATAAATTTGGCAAAAAGCTACATGTGGAATTAAATTTACATCATGTGCACATCTGGCAGTATTTATCGTGTACCTAGTGGTAACAGATCCTTTTGTGCTCTTATGTATTTCTTGCATTGGCAGGTGGCCAGCTCCATATTGGTGGGAGTGTGTGTGTGTATGAGCAGAAGTCAAGGTAAACATGCAACCGATGTGACTACAGAAGAAGCAGATTCTCAGCTATAACTGTGCAGATTTTTTTCAAACTTTAACTCATTTTGAATGACCTTTACTGATCATTTATTCTGATGTTTCACTCTGACACTCAAAGGATAGTAAAATCAGACAGTAAACTACAGAAATAAATATTGTTGCCCTAATCAGCCCAGCTGGTCAGGACCTGGCATTTGTGTTTGGAGAGAAATTTTGACAACCTAAAAATTAATTGCATTATGAATCAAAAGGAAACAGGAATTTCCACTCCCCTCTCAGCTTGGTGATCTCTCAGCATTTTCTTTTAACTGTGTTACTTTTTGAATTAAAGCAGATAAAATATGTTTCAAATGTATAATTTTGATTATTTTTTATTTTTACAGTATGTAAGGTTAATATAAAAATTGAAATGAACCACTTAGCCTCAAAAAAGGAATGACAGTCATATTTTGTTTCAAAGTTTTTCTTTGAAAATTTTGTCAAGTCAGTGTATTCTTCCAAAAAGTAAAATTCAATTAAAACTTCATGAACTGATGTTTTTGTAGGAAATTATACTGCTGAGGGATTTTCAGTCAGCAACAATTATCTGTCTGAATACTCTTTGTTTATCTAAACTCTTTTTTTAAAGGAAAAAGTATAGAAAATAATGCAAGCCATTTAAAAAAAGGTATGCAAAGTATATAAAGAATGAAGACAATCTTGTCTAACAAAGAAACATCCACAATTAGAACATGAACAAGTTATTATTAAACAGGCTCTTTGCACTGGGGTACAGAAATGGGCTGAAATTTGCTGTGAACTCTCTTGGAGCTTATGCTTTGCACCCTTTCAGGAAACAAATATCCCCTGTCTTCTATAGGTCACCCAGAACTGAGCCTAAACAAATATGAATTGCAGGCCTACTTCCCTCACACTCCAGATTGCAGTGATTAATGGCAAGCACAGGGGATAGGAAGAAGCAGATGAATCCTTTACCCATTGTGTTGTTCAGCAAAGTGAATTGGTAAAAATAGTTTAGAGATTTGGTTCTGCTGAATTGTTATTGCCACGCATAGCACTCTTCATTGCCACATGGAGAATAGTTGGGAAGGAAAAGTGAGTGTTGTACAGAAACATATCTGAAATACAACTGCCTCTTAAGGCAACACCCTGTCACACTTATTTTGGGTCAGTGTACTGCTGGTTAAAGGAATGAGCATAAACTGCTCTTAGAAGGTTCAGACTGGACATTATGAAAAAAATTTTCTCTAGTAAGGAAATGTATATCTGTCTCAGGGAACTCAGCCAAAGCTGTAGTCGACCTGATCTAGAGTTGGCATTAGTCCCATTTCAGGCAAAAGTTTGGGCTACATGACTTCTAACCATCATTTCTGCGATTCTGAAATTTCCTTCGGGTAAGTGTGGTATTATGAATGTAGGAAAAGTCATAAATCTGCCATCCACCTGCCTTAGCCTTCTTCCAGTTCAGGTATTTCTTTTAGTGCCATTTCAATGGCCAGTAAAATCACAGGCTATCTTTAACTATCATTTGATCAGGTGTTAAAATGTCACTGATTTTTATTCATTAATCAAAAAAGTTAGTTTCTGCTTCTGTGTATCTTGAGCTATGAACCTTACGAATGTTCGGAACTCCTTAGGGGCCTAGCTTAAGCACATGGGGAAAGACAAGGAAGAAGAATCACTTGTTGAGCCTGTCCCGGGTGATGTGTTTTCTGGATTCCTCTTTCTGGGAGGATCAAGGACAGAAAGCAGGTCTTCTCTGACTAGTCGAAACTGCATCTAGGAACCAGTTGTGGTTTCAGCAGCTAGGAGCCATTTCAAACTGCCTCAAGCAGGTCCTGGTTCTGCACAGCCCATACTGAAGAAGTAGCCATGCACCATTCACTCCATTGCTTTTACTCTAAGCTAACAATTGTTAAATAATTGTTTTATGATTGTTGAGGGAGCCTGATAATACTTGATCTGAAGCACACTGAGATCAGTGTGAGTTTTCCCTCTAATTTCTAATAGCTTTTGGATTTGATGCATCATGTGTGTAGAGAGCCACATGGTTTCTCACTGAGTGAAACATATTTTTACTCTACAGTTTTGGAACCATTTCTTTCAGTATCTGTTAATAAAATGTAGACTCAGTCAGGCTCTTGATTTCACCAGTCTGTTTTTTTGTAAAAGGTTGGGTTCAAATTCTGGTCAGAGTTTGAAGATTTCCCTGGTCGTTTTGAAATACTGGTGTGAAATCAGTCAACCTATCTTATTCATTTTTCTTGCTGATTATTGGAGTTTAGACAAATTATGATTTCAGTTTATGACTGAATTACATGACTTGAAATAGCTCTTTCATGTTTTAATCAGTATTACCATGCATATTCTCTAGGTCATTATCACAAAAATGTGGTGCATTTTCTTGTCCAACTGGGATTTTTGCTTTTCTTTAGAGCAGGCTACATTTATTTAGTACAACACTGTTTGCTTTTCTTTATATCCTATTCCAGATACAATTAGAATTCTGCATTAGCTTCATTATTACTGCTATCTACTAGACAAAGTAATGGACTATAAATTTGATGTATGAGTATGTTTCTGTTAGGAAGAAACACACATACAAAGTATTTCTCCATTAATTTGCATTTAGTGGTATCTTAAATACTTTATATCTTCATTTACAATATTTGAAAAATATATTGAACAGCCCCATAATAAAAGTTTACTTTTTGTAAGATTGATTTTTAAATCCATTTTGTAATTAGTTAATCCTGTGTGGCATCTGAATGCTAAATCTAATTACATAATTAGACATCTGCATTATTAACTGATCTGTGGTGACATAACAAATGCATCCTTTGAATTCCATTGTCTTTGTACATTTGATCTACAAGTTATTTGGTGTGCAGCTGATATAAGAACATACATTTCAACAGCTTTATTATCCCAAATTTACCAAGTTGAGATAGAAATGAATGATTTGACATATGGCTAACTAAGCAGCTATAAATTAGCTACAGATGATTTGTAGCGTATTTCAGTATGAAAATTTTATTTCTTAAATATCACTGAAATGCAATAAATTGCATTTTGTTTGAAAGTATTACATGTGAAAATGTCTTCCAAAATTAAATTGTTATAGACTGAAAAAAAATGACACTGATGCGGAAGTTGAAAAATACAGGTGAGGCTAAAAATGCATTTAATTGACATTTAAGAATCAGTAGAAAGTTGATGAAATGCAAAGAGATACTAGTCAGCTATTTCTTAGATCAAAGCAGCAACAACAGTGCATGGTGACAGAAAAAGAAGATGCTAAAAGAAGAGTGGAGTCAATGTGGAGAGGAGTGAAGAGTGAATTATAGCAGGTTTGTTTTAATAGCTTCGTAATAATACTTTATAAAATTGGAGGTCTGTGAGTTGTGAGCAAAAATTGTCACACCTTGATTTTTTTTGACAAATGTCCTGTGCATTTAGTTGTGCAAAACTGTAATTTGAAAAAAAAATCAGAGATGAAGTTTGGTTTCTAGGCCCACATAAATTTCCATTAGCTTCAATATTTAGAGCACTAATAAGGAATGCATTTTTCTTTATGCAATGAGGTATATTTCCTTGTTCATAAATTAGTGCTTAAAAGCTATGAAGATATACAATGCAGGACATTCAGAAAAATGGAATTAGGACACCATGTAACTATGTTGGACTTTATCTGGAAGGAGAGGATATGTTGATGCACAAAGTGAAGACAAGCGTTTCTGTTCTGTGTTGGGGTCCTTTTTTCACTAGTAAGGCTGTTCTGCCTAAAGGAACAATTGGACCATCATGTTTCTCCCATATGGAGAATGGTATTGGATCAGCAAGGTCCCTTATGTGGGATTCGTGGGGATTCTGTGACACAGAGATTTCTATTCCAAGTCTTTGCTTAAGGCTGAATTTGACATACTTTGCAACATTTCTATACCTCCTTTTATTTCTCTTGGTTACATAGATTCATTTAATATCACAATATCCCTGTAAGTGAATCAGGGGGTTTTATTAGTGGATAAGACACAGGCACCCAGCTGGCCTTCACGTAATCAATCTGGATTCAGTTCCTAGGTTTTCGTGTTACCTTGGCAAAATTACATAACGTCCTGCACCCTGGGAAATGTTTTGGGTTTTTTTTTCTTTTTCCCCCATTTTACTTTATCAGTTAATATTATGATCGATTTAGAACAGAGATTGTCTGTTCCTGCATTTCTGTCCTTTACCTGGAAGAATTTTAGTTGAACCCCCAGGCATTGAAAATAAAGTGAAAATTGCATCCATCTTACAGAAGCATAAGGAGAGCACAGAAAGATGATTTTATATAGATTTAGTTTCTCAGAAAATTTGTGGCAGTGACAGAACAGAAATGGAGCTTTTCTAGTTCTTTTGTGCATCTTTTTAATGGTTGTGCTACATGTCCTCTGAGGAAAAGTTGAACCTACAGTAGATATGTGTCGAGGACGCTGGCTAAGGGCTTGTCATTGTAAAAGTGTCAGAAAACTAAATGAAAGAGAACAAAAGGAGAGTCTTTCTGAGAAAGAAATAATTTAATCTCCCAAGATGTTTCATGTTTGACATATCCAAGTTCAATGAATGTCAAACAGTAAAGCAATTTTGCATGTTTATTTTTACCTTCACTAAGTTGGATATCCTTTCTCTAAATTCCATATCTCTTGTTCAGCCAGTTTCTGCTTCTGCCCCAGAAAAGCATGATGTTGACAGAATTTTGAGGCAACAACTAAAATAGTGGCATTTCATGCATTACCCTCCTTTCCGTTCAGTCAGAGCAGATGTGTCATTGCATACCAACCACATGCCGGAAATCTGGCAAAACTACAGCATAGATCTTAAGTCAGCCTACACAGAGAAAAAAAATCTATTCCTATGCCTGTGAATATTCTAAATCTTTTGCTTCTTGGGACCAATGGTGTCTTCTGAATGCAGCTCAGCTGTGCAAAAAAGCTTCAAGCTACAAAATAAGCCTCAAAGTTGGCTTACCTCCAATACCATCTGTGCTTTTAGATCTTAAACATGTATCTATTCAGATGCATTACCATGTGCAAATCCATTGCTTTATTTAAAGTAGCAAAGGACAATGCAAAATAAAAGGGGAGAAAAACCACCCGCAGCGTGGAAACCCCCAATGTTTTGGGGACAGAATACCACTTCTACTGTTGGCTGTAAGTGTTTTATTTCCTGGGTGAATGATGTGAAGGCTATTACTATGTGATGTATAGTAACTCAAAGTGGAGTTTTGCATGTGAATGGTGTTATTCTGAAGTCATAAAATAGTTATTTGCCATAAAGAAAGGCAGTTGATTTTAGGCCAAGTGCCTGCATTTTATCTAGTCATCATTATGGAAAATTAATTTTTATGCTCCTTCACTTGGTAGATTCTGAGGTCTCTCATGTTCACATAAGAAATTCTAGCTGGTACAGAGTAGTAATACTACTACTAGAGTAGTACTTCTTAAATTATTTCTTCATGAAAATAGTTCATCTGTAAGAGAATATGGATATAAGATCCGTGCCTGTGTGCAACACTGTGCATATGTAATAGATAGAAATCCCTCTGGAGTGCAAGAAAAGTGTCCCATTCCCTTTAGGGAGTTTCAGATAAGTCCCTACATTTTATATAGAGACTCAGCGACACGTACTGTGAGCACTCAAGCATTGTACCTTTTTTCATTACTTTTATAATATGCATTAAAATCACATGTAAGAAGTCAGCAGCTAAACTACCCATGTTTTGTGAAAGTCTTGGCACTGTGATTACTATAGGCTTTGGTAGTGACTGTGTCTTCACTTCCTGTTCATCTTATTGCATGTTGCTTTCCAAACACCTACAGCATGTCAAGTCAAGTGTGAAATAAGATATAATAGTTACATATGTTTTAATTCTACAAGTTGTCATTAGGTGGAATGCTATAGCTTGTGTCGTGCGGGCAAGCAGAGAAGATGATCGGAACAGTCCATTTAGGTCTCAGAGCCTCTGAGTCTAGAATCTGTAAGTATTGACCATTTTGGAGGCTGCTAAAACTCGCATTGCCTCAGATTCCATTCTCTACACTGCTCGGAAAAGGTTACTGAATGCAGTTTTTCCATACTGGACCCTTCCTAGTTTTTTAAGTACCACCCTGCAATAAATCCTCCCTTGATGCCTATAATACCACTCTGCCACAATTATGCCAGAGACATTTGTGCCAGTCACATGTCAATCCCGTGTCCATTTCTCTGAGAGTAACAGATTGCTGAACTGTACATATGCCACTGTCAGAAAAGTTGCCAGTGATTTCTCTTTCATGATTTTCAATTGCTGCTCCCTACTTGGGCATTCTACAAGGAGGAAAATACAAATAGTTCTCAATAGTTCTCCACTTTTCTCTAACTGTAATTTTTTATTTCTTGTTGGTGATATGATGACTACTTCCCATTCCTCCAAGCTGCTAGATTGGTGTGCATTATGCATGCCACCGGTCCATTGACAACCACCAAACCCTAGATGCTGCTGAACCCTTCCTATGTTGGATAGAAACAACAGAGGTGATAGTTTTAAATCAGCAGCTTCTTAGTCTGGCAGTGCAAGTAATCTGAGATCATATAAATGGCAGCAGCATTTATATGCTGCTCCCCTGATGGGACTGTCTGCTCTCTTGGCTCTCCGAAACAAATCTTTCCTTCTGGTTGTCCAAATTTTGCTTGGAATGACATCAAGTTAAACGGCTTTTACCAGGTTGAGAACTGTTTCTTCTCCTGCCTCACAACTGTTCCCCAGGCATCTGCAAGGCGATGAGATGTGCTGCCATGTTGAGGTGGAAGCTGGAGTTAAAAGGTTTCTTAGAGTGTACAAATGCGTAGGAGGAAGTCTTCAGCAACATCATTATGTAGGTTACCATCATTAACCTACTATTTTTTAGAGATTGGATGTGTAATTAATGACAGATATTTATCACAAGTTCTTTTCCATCCACTTTACATTCCTTTTCTTTCTCTTATTTGCAAAAGCTTCTTTTTGAGAGACAAGCAATTAGTATTATTTCAGCTTCATGAATTCTACTTAACCTGGGAAATAAAATATTATTTATTTGTTCTTTATTGACAGATGATGAGCCTGAAATAGTAAACTTTGATGGTGATTTAATAAGTCAGGCGTTAACCTAGAAGCACTGCACTGTGACCGCAAAAAGCTTTATTTTAACGTTTAGACCTATGACGGCTGCTTGCATGTTCTATTTATTTATGAAAAAGATTAATTTATTCATTTGTACTTAGTATCCATTAGGCAGGGATGATATCCTTCAAACAGTGATGAACTGTCAACTAAGTAGGCCAAAGACTTTTCCTGAAGA
Organism: Oceanodroma leucorhoa; assembly: GCA_030449065.1. NCBI lineage: Eukaryota > Metazoa > Chordata > Aves > Procellariiformes > Oceanodroma > Oceanodroma leucorhoa. The sequence continues at coordinate 184,605 of JASVER010000058.1, read as the reverse complement.
AATCTATTTTAGCAAATAGCGTAGCCCACAAAGGAAGCTGAGAACATCTGGAGAGTTGGCAATTTTTGAATTACTTGTGTTTATGATATATGTGTATCAAATGGCTCAGATGGAAAAAGAAAAAAAAAACCCTGAAGTCTGCATTTCTGCACAATGCATTTAGTACTTTGTTATTTCGATATAGGATGCATTGGATGCATCATCAGGAAAAGCAAGGATTTAATTGAAACAGTATAGTAGTACTGGAGCCACCTTTCCCAACATTTGGTGTTATAATTTCATAACTTCTGCTTTATTTTAGCTAAATGTACATTTAGTGTTTGAGGTCCTCACCTACTGAGGTGCCCAGTTCCCACTGATTTCAATAGGAGTTAGTTACATTGGGACTCGCAATGCCTTGAGGAAACTTTTGTGCTATAGCATAGGATTCATGTCCTGGTATCAGTCACCTGCTGTGCACCTACCCTAGGGTAGTCGTCTCTTACAGACAGTGGACCCAGATCCTGCCTGTCTAAGGCAATTAGACATGTGTCTTAGCTAGATGAGTTGAATCGGGCTGTGGATGTTCTTATCTCTCCCTCTCGACTATGGCAGGACCTAGAAAACCAGAACAGAATGGTTTCTTAGTAGGCTCTCTACTTCTAGGTGGGATGAATCCCACTCCTTGTGTGTAAGCCCTTTCTAGGCTTCTAAAAGCTTTTAGCTTAATTTGCTAGGTAGTGTCTATGAATGCTGTGAATGTGAAGAATCTGAGAGTCTTCCAGTTACTAAGAGCAGTATATGTGAAGCTGTGTGATTACTTCAGACCACCAAACATAGGACTGTTTTGGGCTTACCTTTCCTACTTTATGTCTGCCCAACATCTTTTGCTATCCTAATTCCTCCACAGGGACTCCCTGATCGGCCCTTCTATGGCCTCTTTCTGAACTGTCTCATCAGAGATACTTTTTCTGGGCCTCAACTGATGTTTTCTCCAGATTATTCTAATGCCAAACCAGTGGTGGTAAACATGGACCACAGGCCACGTTGTATAGTAACCTATACAATATCAAGAAGCTGCCTGTCATTATTTACTAGTTTACACTCCTTCCTGCTAAGGCTGCCACTGTTTCATTAGGGGAACTGGCAAATGCATTTAATGTATGAAAAGGCTACAGAAATCCCACAGAGTACTGTAGGGGAGATAAGCTGCTGTTTAACAAGATTTGCAAACTGCATATTTATCTGCTGATAAGCAGAGTGTTGGCCAGCAGTGCATCCTGAAAAAATAGTTTTTCCTGTAGTAGGTGGGGTGAGCTAGAGGAAATGTGCTGCTGAGACTTAATGAGATGTGTGAGGACCTAGTAAACAATAAAGAGAAATGTGGGGCAGTCATTGTGCTGGGTAGCTTGGTGTAGATGTTGCAATGGATGATGGTGGGACAAATTTGGGGTTGTGTGGCATTTGTAGGTTCCAGAATGCATCTGTGAGATGAAGATGAGGGAGTGGAACTATAGGGGTGGAGAACATTGGCAGTTGTATTCCTGATCACTGACTCATTGTCATACATGTGTTATGGATTTGAATAAACAATTTTTGCTCATAACAATGCCTTTTTGATTTTAACATATAGGCCCAAAGCACAAAAATGATACAGTTAGRTGGGTAGGGATGCATGTCACTTAACTGATAGTCTGGACTTTTGGTATTTCCAAAAGGAAGAATGTCATATATTCTAATATGTTCATTATTGAATTGGATGCTAGTTCTCCTGGTATCCTCTACAGCTTGTCAGAAGTCAGTCTGGCTCCAGAACAGGGGAGTGCTCTCAATTTTACAAATGGAGGTTGATGGAGGTTTGTTAAACTGAGGAGGTCTGCAGCTGAGTTAGAGTCTTCTCTTATGTATTCAGTTCCTTTCTCTCTCTCTTTTTTTTCTGTAGCACATCAGGGTCCTAAAATTATTTCTCCGTTAATAAATTAGGTTTGAATTTTCAAGGTGATAGATACTTAGATCCTGATTTGCAGAATAGCCATAGCTGGGAAATGCTATTGCATCCTTATAGCTGCTTATATGTACTAATACAGACTATTTCTAGAACATTTTGTATCAGATGGGAAACTATGGGATATACAGGTGCATGTAAAAAGCATGAAAATCACAGGCTATGAAGTGACTCTGTACTTACAGGTACAAAAATTCACTTGTAAGCATTGGAGGCATATGTTGTAAATGAATCTCTTTATATCAATCACTTCAAAACCGTACATTTACAGCATTAAAACCATAATATTTAAAACATATATTAGCTTGAGATTTTTCAAATTTGTTTTGACCTTGCTACTTTTACTTGAAAACAGACATCCAAACAGCAGACGTGGCTTTGAAAATTGTGGCATTAAACATTGAAACCATGAAAATATTTTGCAAGTTCTTGGAATTTTTAGGTTTTACAGTAAAGGTTAAATTTAAAGAAAGCCGTTCTCACCAGATTTTACAATAAAAGCATCCCTGCATCTGTGTCTCACACCAGCATGACATGACATGACATTCTGCTGGGGGAATACATCAGCTTGCAGAGACCTTCACCCACACGTAGGTCAGTTCTCTTTTGAACAGATGTGAGATAATTGCAAGAGGTGTGAGAGCCTACATAGCTGGGTCAGAGGGTGAATTCTACTCTCATACCAATGCAAACTCTCACCCAGAGTAAAATTTACATCTGTGGGAAAACAGAATTTGGCCTGGTGGTTTCACAGGTGAAAAGGAAAGGGAATTTTCTTCAGGTGCTATTGCCTTTTTCCTATGGCCTGAATAGATGGAAACGGGAGGGGGAGCTGTGGGAACAGGAAAAAGAAAGGGAATTATTACTTTGCTTTTAATAAAAGARGAAAAGGAATGACTCCAATTTGTTTTAGCCCTACCTGTTCTCACCTAAAAGACTACTTTGTTTAACCTAACAGAATGGGGGCTAAGAAGACACAGGGTTGCCAAGTATAAATATGCTGGGTGGTGAATGCTGGAGAGGGAAAAGGAGTACTTAAGATGAGAGACACTATTGGCATGTGAACAACTGAGTGTAAATAACAGACAGGAATAAACACAGGCTGGAAATCTGAAGGTTTCTAACTCATTAGAGTGACAAAGTTCTGCCTCCCAGTAAGAGGAAATAAAATTTTAAGCACTGTTAAGATAGAAATTGGAAGATTACTAAAAGATTTGGTGACTGAACTAGCAGGGAACTGGATTCAGAGCTCCGAAAACTTTCTCCTATACTTCTGTGGGTTTGAGGAAGGAAAAGTAAATCTAGCCTGATGTTGTAGTCAGTCCTCTGGGAGACTTCCAGTTTCTATAAGCAAGAGCAGGTTCACAAGAGGGATCTACAAATACCCCAAGGTATTAATGCAGTATTTATGGAAGGGTGACTTCTGCTTTAAATTTGTGTTCTGCATCTGGCAGAGGAGAAGGTGGGGACCTGTGCCTTGCATGCATGCTGTAATTGCTCTATCTGCTGGCTTCTGGGAAGGGAAAAGAGCAGCATTGCTGTAGCAAATGCCTGAAATAGCCTTGTTTAGTTATCTGTCTGCAAAGGAGGATGCATAGCTGTGAATCCTCGGAGGAGTTAGGTGCTTCTTTCTGCCTCAGAGTTAGCTACCTAAGTGTGCTACAAGAACACACTTAGATACTTGCCCAAGTATCCTTAGCTGTTCCTACTGCCCAGCTTAGATGGCTTCTTGGTTTTTGCTCTGCATGTAATATGCCCATGTTTAAAGCTTTAACTGTGATTTTCAAAGGTCTCCATGGAAACAGCTTCAGCTCCCTAAGCTAGCACACCTATCTTGGCTGTGATCATCATCAACACCTATCATCCCCTGGAGAAGGGGAATTACTAGCCGCAGTGGGTGCTACCCGGAAGATGGACATAGAGGTGGAATTCAGTGTTGAATTCGCCTCCACACTTCATCAGAGCAGCAACAAGCTCCAATACTCCCAAGAAAATCAACTTCAGTAGTGCAAAACATACCAAACCAAACCCAAGTAATTTCTCACCTGGTGAGAGACAGAAAGAAAATATATAAGTTTCTTCCAAAATTAGTAAGGTATTCATATCCTACAGTGCTAATAGTGATATTAAACCTTCCCCCCAATAGACTATATGGAAAGTGAATGTGGTGTTCTTTAGATTCACTTAATAGTATGAATAAGTATAATTCAATAAATAGAACATGCACTACGGACTTATGGGTTGTTCTGTTTTTCTGAGATGCTTCTTTCCTTACTGTTCTTCATTACATCTTCAGTCACAGTTATTTTGCTGCTATTTAGTGAACATYTCCCCTTTTCTTAACTGGCCATATTTCTTATTAAGCAAATTTAGTCAAGGCTTTGGTGAAATTATATAGTAAATGTATTAAGCAATATAAAACTGCGCATACCATTAAAATTATAGCTCTAATATTAAAAATAGTATTAAATACATTCAGTAATCAGTGCTGAAAACATTTTCTTTATGATGTTAGAGTTGTTACAATGACAAGAAAATATTTTAAATTCAAACTGAAATTCCTTTGTTCTTTTTTATTTAGACCTGTCTTAGACCTCTAATAGACAATGCTATTATTGTGTATGATAGTATTTTATTCTACTTTAGACAAAAACAGTGTACCTGTGAAAGATGGGATTGTACAGAATAGTAGTGCAATAGTAATTGAAATGTTATTCCTACTGCCTCATGCTATGTGATCTGCTTTTATTTAATTCACACCATATAGCTAAATAATTTCCTCTTACTAATAAAATCATTACAAATTATTCTTATTCTAGTTGCATTATGTAATTTGTCAGTAATTGTGTGGTTTATTTAAGAGAGATTTTCAGCTAAAAAACCCTGCTGTCACTAATAAATGGGGTAATTTTAATCATTATTTGTGGGTAAATGAATAATCTTAATGCTTAAGTAGGAGCTATAAAGTAGCTGCACAGTTAACCTGTGCTTTATCTAAATTAGAACCCAAAAGAGTAATAACTGAAAACCAAAACAAAACCTACCCCCGCCACTTTCTGAACTAAGGCTGTAAGTCTACATTATTAACTTGACAAGGGGTATCTAAACTAGCTACCTCTTTCACCCAGGCTCAAACCTGTCTGTTCTTCAGTGATCAGTGATTATATGTCAACAAAGCCAAACACATGCTGTCCTACCCTTGTCTACCTCGTCCTGGACTGTGATTGAATCCCAGAGCATGAAAGGCTACAAAAACCCTGCACACACATGGGGTGGGTGCATGAGATGGAAGACACGGGTACATGTGTAGTGCTTTCACAGCAGTGGGAATCCATGTGCAGGCTTCAGGCTGAAGACATGCTCATAATTAAGTTTGTTGTGACTTTCTAGGCTCTACTCCCAGTTAATGTTGCCAGTGTACCCTGATGACTGAGTCTGCTAATGGTGTTAATGGGACAAAGCACAGCTTTTCTAAACTATTTGAGTAACAGAGACACAAACCTTTGCAGGACAATACCTGTAATAATAATTGTTCAACCTCTGTACACCATTTAGGTGGTTTTCATACTGTATGACCTTAAGAAAAGCAATTTTTTATGTATGATGTCTTTCATTTTAGTTCATAGGACAGAAGCAGTGGCAGGTTTGCCAGATAACAGGGTTTCTTTGGATGTGAGAAGTTTATGAAAGGACTCAAACCTGCATTGTCTCTGGGCTGAGTGGGATACTTAATTTTATTAAAACTGGGGTGGGGAGGAAGAGGGTGAGGTGGCTACCTGATAGCGATTGCACCGGTTCTGCGAGAGGCTGGAGCATGCTGCTGGAGAGGTGCTCGTGCTGTTATTACACATTTGTATAGTTTAAACAGAATCTTCTACAATGGACTTGTGAAAATTTCTTCTTCATGAAAATAAAGTACTTGGGATTTATGCGGGATAGCTGTTGAGAGGTGGATCATGCTGTTATTTAAACACCTTCATCTAATACTTTTGTGTTTTGCAGGGATTCTGTTAGAACAAAATCACTAAGGAGTAGAAAATGCTGAACTACTAAGATGCTTACTATTATTTCTAAAGAGAAATATAAGTAACTAAAATAAGAAACAAATAAAAAAAAATCTCCCAGAAAAGGGACAATTTATCCTGGAATAAAGAACTACCGGGAACTTTTGTTACAGCCCATTTTGCTAATTTAACGCCTAGGTCTTATGAATTTATTTTGATATGGGCCATACTAAATCTTAAAGCTAAGCTTTGGTTGTAAGAGATAATTGGACAATGAAGTCAGAGAACTTGTATTTATTATAATTTTTAAATTAGCAATGACAGGACCCAGGTCTCTAGTAGACCATCTTTAGACAAGATGAAACCATTTTGCAGGAAAAAGGTATAATGAAAGTCTTCAAAATTGTTCAATGTCTGCTTTTAGAATTACATTAGAAAATGCCTATTTGCAAAAGTACCAGCATTATTCCTTGATACTGAATTACCTGATAATGAGTCAGATTTCATGGAAGTGATTTCTGACTGTAATTCATTAAGAATTGTTTATGAAGTTTCTTATCACATGATTTTTCTTGTGACCAAAGTTTCCATGAGATAAACTCATAAATAAGCCCGTCCAGCGAAAGATCGCTCAAGACTCTAATAGGCCACAAATTGGATTGCTGAACAATCCTCTAATCTATTGTGTCTGTTCTTCTTTCTCTATAACTAAGACTAAGGAAAAAAAAAGCTATGAGCTGCTGTCAGTTGTAATTATGCCCAACTCAGATAAAATGTTCTGACCTGTAAGAGGTAGGTCAAATGTCAGAGAAGGCTTATGGGAAACAGTAGAAGGTTGAAGGCTTCTAAATAAGCTTTGCAAGTATTTACTGCTTTTGTAGAAAATAGCTGTGAATTTCTAAACCAGAAAAATTATAGAAAATGTCAAAGCATGTCTACAGTGACCCTGTTCTCTACTAATCTCTTGTCAGGCACATTGATGAGTTAAGTGGCTTAATAATTATTTTGCCATCAGAGATGACACATACTGATGCCTCTTCAGCAGACAGCTTTTTTATATTTTATGTCTGGATTAGACCAGCTTAAGTCATGATGTTTAATGTTATCTGTGTATATACATTCATGATAAAACTTGAACCAACATGTTTTAATTTGACTGAATTTGCTACTCCATTCAGTTCTACTCAGTAATCCATTGTACAGGCAACAATTTAATAGAACCCTGAAGTTTACAAGAAAATTAATATCAGTTTACAATACAAAAATTTAGTACTTCTCAGGACTACATTGATGCTATGTTGATAGATTGTGACAGTAGTTATAATACTCTATAACTTATTTTTTGTTAGCTGGAGGAGTGACTTGAACTAGGCAGTTGCTCATGAAAGGAGATGGTCAGCCAAATGGTGATTACCAAGTGAGAAATGAACCATCAAACCCACAATTTTGTGAATACAGCCTGAAATTTTTTGTTCAAGCTGAAGTAGTCACTTTCGTGCATGATACCATCGTTTTTCACTATAAATTTTTTTTCACTATAAAAAAACTGCATTTGGTAAGTAAATACAGCTGAAACACTGTGCCTAGTTTGAAATGAAGCAGGTTCAATGTGGAGAATAGGGAGCAGTTACAAATGCTCCAGATATTGAAGTAATTCTCTTTTATGTATTCGTAAACAGGATGAAAAGTCAGGGATATGTGTCAAGGAGTGAGAACCAAGATATTCAGTCCAATCTGCAGTACCCTTTAACTTGTACATTAATATTATGACTGTGCTTATTTATAAAGTATTAAATGTATATTGAACACCTTTACAGGCAAATAGATTGCTGGCTTGCAAGCACAGAAGAATATTGTTGACTCACAGGATGACTTATTACTCTCCCAGTTCTTATACCACTTCTGTAGCCAATACAAAATATCCTTTCCTTGGGTATGCTAATGGAGAGGACACCTTGGCTGAATTCCCCTACCCTTTCTCCATTCCTCTCTTTCTTTTATGCTAAAAGATTGCACTTGTGGTGTGTTTCCAGTTTGACAGAAATGGCCATTATCTCCAACCTTTAATTGTTAAAGGATGTTGGGTTGTTACTTGATCAATTTATATTAGTCTGACTCCACTGAAATTTTCAAAGCGAAATATATGATATTTTGAGGTCCTGAGGAGAACAGAATATGTATTGTAAAGAAACAATTGTCTGTTGAATACTTTCCCCAGAATATTAATATATAAACCAGTTATCTGTTGAATCATACCAAGCTTGTTTGAATTTTGCTGCTGCTGAAAATACATTTGAGTGACATTACAGTTCTTCTTATAATGCGTAATAAATGGAATCACTTCTATTCTTTTAAAAAAGCGTGTAAAAAAAAATCTTCAATTTTATGTGAACATAATCTCTGTAGACATCACTTTATGTAAATGGTAATACTTCCTACAGTTTTTCCCTTTAGCTCTAACCAGCCAGGACACCTCTGTATCAGGTACTTCTCCATTATTATTTCTTCATTGGCCTTTTATCTTTCTTATCTTTAGTGTTGTAGATGATGTGGTTTAGATTAAAACAACTTGTTAATGCTTAAAATTCAAAAGTCAGGTTGATGTAGAAATATTATAAACATTTTTTATTCTCTGTAGAGATGTTCTTTGGAGCCACATCATTTGCGTGTCATGGTTAGATGTCTGTTCAGAAGAGAAAAATATGATACTGAGTTTCAGTAGAGTTAGAGGGCTTGTTGTATTGTAGTTTTGCTTTATTGCTAGGATTATACCAATTCTATGGGATAAACAGGTAAGCTCTGGCTCCATCTCAGTTATATGGAGTGTTCCAGATATGAGAAGTTTCTGTAAGGACTGTTGGTCAGGTCAGTGGGACAGCTCTCCCAAGGGAGATAACAGGATTTGAACAATGCTGTCTGTACAAGAACCTGAAGTTTCAATACAGAAATACTGTTTTTGTAGCTGTCCACCCTTTAACTGCCTTGAATATTACCATTACTCCCAATGGTGCATTCTCTTGTTTACTGAGAAGTTCATTCCAATATTTTCCTGATATAACTATTCCAGTCACAGAAAGAAGCTTGTGATCAATAAACAAAAGCTTTCATTTGGGGCATCAATCCTTTATTCATAAATATGGAGATTTTCAGCCTTTTAGTAATAATGCTTACAATCCTTTTTTTCTTCAATGGATGGCAGAAATAGGTTGAAGCCATTTCACCAGACCCTGCCACATCATAAAACTAGTAGGCAGATAATTCTGTATATCACAAGGAAGCGTAAGGGTTGATGCCTTTTTAGCTGTTCTCAAAGTACTGCATGGGCAGCAAGAAGGGCAAGATCTATCTCCTGCTACTGTGTGGAGTCAGCAATACTCTAATCTCTGCCCTTGATCAAAACACCTGTGTACAAACTATGACTACCTATGAGAAATAACTAATTTCATAGGAGATGGCTTGCCACATTGAAGTGGATAATAGATAATGTAATTTTTGCACACTGTCATCTGACACATTTATGCAGGAGTTATAAACTACAATCTGATAAAATAAACTGCTGACCTTGGATGCCTTTCAGTTCTCCAAATTGGACACTTCACACTTGAAGTGACCAGTTGGGGAAAGAAATTTATACAGTTTTAAAATTGGTTCTCATGACGTAAGGAAAAGAAAGACACTTGGATAATTGAAATTTGATGACAAAAAATGTGGATCTCTAATACAGAACTTAAATTTGTTATTTTCTTTGCTTAGCATGCAGGAGTCAGGGTATAAGAAACTGTAAGATTCTGGTAGATCTCCTGCATCTGCACCAGCAGTTAAGTGGTTTGCTTTGAATATCTGTATTATATTGATTTCAAATAATCATATGAAAATGTTTAATTACTGGTTAGCATGTGCCCTTATTATTAGAGATATGGTATGACTCAGTAAGGTAATGTTTCCTTGAAACAGTCTAAAAGGAGACTTCATCTCTTCTACCACTTTTATCTGTACCTCAGTGCTTGTTTCTTACCCTAAAAAAGATACTTTGCATGTCCTTGAAATTAAAGTTTAATGTTATATAAAGTACACCTGTATAACAAGAAACACAATCACTTTGTCATGTTAGTTATGATATAGTAAAATAATGTAAACAAAATCCATTCACAGGAAAAAAAATAATTGAAGTGCTATTTTTAATAGATATCTTGCAAAGAGATTGATTATGGTAAATTTGTGAAACATTTAAATGATCAGTGTAACAACTTTTGTTTAGGTAGCATAAATATTGACTTCTGAAATACAGTTCCTGCTGGAACTTGAGATTAAAGTCTTATAGTAGAAACATCTTCTAGCTGAAATATATTATGAGGAAAAGAAACTAAAAGCCTTGGCCAGGCTTTGAAATGTTATGTAAACTTAGTGAGATATAGTTAGAAGCACGGCTTTTTACCAGTGTCAGTTATTGTTGTCTTCACTATAAAACTTTTTATCAAATAGAACACTGAAATGTCTTTTCACAGAGAAAAAAAATCACACCAAAACCAAAACCCAAAAGATGATGTAGAATGTTTAGAGGTTTAAATATCTACAGTGGATTTTGGGAGCTACTTAAAAAAAAATCTTCCAAGTATTATTTCCTTGTAATTGGTGAAATCACCTTTAGTCTTGGCTATCGTACCTGGTTATTTCTAATCTGTCATTTTTCCTGGTAGTAAGTAAAAACTCTAATGACCTGAAAGCTCTCCAGGTATGCAACCCAAGGGCCTGTTATTGATACATAATGGCTTTCATCTACTACTGAATTAAGCCTCAGGTCTTTTTGCTGCAGATTAACATTTCCTGTCTTAGTTAATCAATGACACCCTTTCTGATTTAAAGGAAATATTCCAAACTATAAATGGAAAAGGATTATATAATGTAAATATATGTAATATATATCTAAAATACTGTGTAATAGATATTTACAATAATACATGATTTTGCAAAAACTACTCCATCTGATCATGTGACCAATTTAAAAAAAAAAATCACTGGTAAATTCTGTGTGTGGTTATGAGCATTTGACAGAATCAGATATGTATTAAGGAGCAAGATATGTAATGTCATCGTCTAGTTAGTCAGTGATAGCATTCTGTTTCCGTCTAAGTTCTTAAAGACCCATGATAAGCTGACAATCTAAGTGTAATATCACATTTAAAAAAAATTTTGTAGTGAGACTTTCTTCAAACCAATATATTGAATATTGGTTCTCACTTTTTAAGAAGGACTTTCAGCTACTGTGTTTCTATGATTACAATTCTTGTTCCAGATCTGCTCCTCTTCTCCATCCTGTTCTCCCTCTGCATGGTAAAAATCCACCACTAGTGTGCAAACTGAGTAGCACCTTACCTGGTAATTGTCTGTTGGCTATTAGAATGGTTAGAGATGGGCTGCCCAGAGAACACAGAGAACACCAGTAAGGGCAGCTCTGTGCAGTGCTAGTGCAGAGCATATGTTCTAGCCAACCACATGATGGCTAGGCTAAGTCAAAGAACAGAGGAGGCCAACCTCCCCCCCCCCCTTCAAGAAACCATAAGACAATTAAACTGATCGGTTCCCACCCACCCTTCAAAATGCAGCCCAGAGCCATTTCCTACTTTGTTCACAGGGTCATTACTGGTATGACAATATCATCTCTTTGTTTTTAGAATCTGTCATCCCCTGGCTGAAGGGCTTGACTCTAAAGGTGAGTACTGATAAGGACGTGGAAGCTGCTGTGAAATTCCATGCAGAACGAAAGGATCTGTTTTAAGCTTGAAGCAGCTGCATAGTCTCACTTACACGTGCCTGCAAAAAAGGGGATTTGGTGAGGCACCCCACCACAAAGGCTTCCTTACTCTCATGTTTTCATGTAGGCTGACAATTCTGATGGATGAGGCAAGTTATCATGTACTCCATACCAAAAACTAAACAGAGGACGACCTGACCTTTCTTTAGTATACAGAAGGACTTATTTAAATGAAGAGAAATAATATTTCTAAATGAAAAAAAAAAAAACCAAAACCCAACAAAAACCCAAAAACAACCTTGCCCAATTTTTGTGTCTGCTTTCCTGGCCACCTTTGGTTTATTTGTCTGCCATTAAGAAAAAAAGAAGTCAGAACTGTGATGACAACCATAGGTGACATTATTGAATATTTTCTGCATTGTAGTGGGGTGTATTTCTGATTCTTGTACTTAAGATTGTCTTACTGGGTTGCTTAAAGGTTCCCTTATTTTAGATCCTTGTGTTTTTATACTTTCAGTTTATATTTTCTGTTTGGTTTCATCCAGAAAGATAAAACCAAAGGAGGGGGCAGGGAGGGAATTGTTTCCTTTGCAGGCTTGAAGAAATATTATGAAAACATTTTTAATGAGTGGATGTTTTTTTCCAAAATTGTATATGAGCTTTAAAACTAAAATATCTGATGGTCGTAAGCTAACATTTGAATGGGAAAAAGTCCACAGCATGATATGCTTTTGTGTTCTCCCACTGAGGTTTATTTGATTTGACATATGCATATGTGTAACTCACAAATTATACAGCACACTTTGTATTCATTTGATTGCAACACTGTGTAATTTGTGTGTTTTAATTAAATCAACTACATGCTCAATTCCTTTGTCTCCTGAATTATTCCAGTATGGCACAAATCAATTAAAATTTCTAAGTATTTATTTCAAGGAAATGCAAAGAAGAGTGATGGGATGTTTTCCAATTGGTAACATTCTTTTAGAGAGGCAGGCAATTCTTGGAGGACCAGGAGCCAGGAACTTCCTGGTTTTTGCAGACCTTAACATTTCTTTATACTTTAAAATCTTAATGAGTAAAACTTCATAGCTTGAGCCTAAAAATGAAGCTAAAATATATCCATTACAGTGAGATGAGCGAACTACCATTTTTCAGCATGAAAGAGACAATTTTTCTGGGTTTCATGGAGCTATCATGGTCAATTATATTAATTAAGTTACTGACTAGAAATTCCTGAGAATGGGACCCTCCTCTATTAGTTTGTGCAAGCACAGAGTGCACATTGGGGCTTACAAATAGGCAGGACAGACATTAAGTGAAAGAAATTGTTAGAAACCACCTGCAGGACTGACCATTCTGAGAGAAGTAAATATTATGGTCATTCTTTTTTGTTGTTGTTTTTTTTGCTTAGTACACTATGGGTTAAAATAGTGACATGAAGTCTGGCGCATACTATTCTATAAAATCCAGATTAAGATTATATGATAGCAAGGTTCTGCTGCTTTTTACCAGATACTGTCAACTAAACCAGATATTACCTTCTCTGATTAACTTATATAGATTTTAAACCTATACTTTTCCAGTCCCTGCAGGACTGGGAAAATACTTTTCAGCAAGCTATTTATTTGCAAAAAGTTCAGGTTGAGATTGATGGAAACTGTAATTTCAGGTCAAATTTAGTATACAGTATATTTTAGTCTTCCTGAAATGAAACATATATATATCCACATATTTTGGAAAGATGCATAAGAAAAGGCTGATGTTTTTTAGAACATGGAGGAGGTAATCAAAAATCCCAGTGGGTAGAATGCTTAGTTAGAGTGGCTAGAGTTTGGATTGAAATCCTTTTGAAACAGCTCTTCCAACCCCAAGAGATGAGAGTGTATTTAAGTCTTAGTGTATTTCAATCATCTGTCCTACTGAAGCTCTTCCACTTTCTATTGAGAACTTGAAATAATAGTAGGATTAAGAACCAAATTCTAAATTTCTCTCTTGATTGCCTTTAACCTCCAACCTCTAAGATCATGCCCAGGCTCTTGTTCAGTGAATAAAGTTAGTTGTGTAGAGTCCTATTTCATGCACAGTTGTACCCTGGAGAGGATCCTGGGGAAAACAGAACAAGTGGTTAAGTGAATGAAAGCTCTGTTATAAAGCCTCAAGAAAGTAAAAATAGGACTGTTAGTTAACCCCAGTCCTCACTTTTAGTACCTTTTGGAGTACTTCAGTCTGCAACCTTAATTAAGTTCTTCTAATTTACGTTTTGGTATAATTAATATGTAAATCCTTGTTTTTATTGGATACAATTCCTGTCTTGGTTCAGATAAAAGTTTGGGGCATGGTAAGACTTTGTGTGACATATACACCTACGTTGCGTTAGTATTAAAAAATATGAGGCTAACGAAACATAAATTCTGCACATATTTGTTTCTGGGCTTCACTTCTGTTTGGGTTTTTACTTAAAGCCTGTTGTTTCCAAATCTTGCTTACAGCCACAGTGTTACTTTTGTCAGTCTTGCATCTGGATGCAACAATTAACTGTTCTTGCAAATTTCCAGAGGAAATTAAACCTAGAAAAAATGGGGAAGATCAGCCAGAGTTAGTATGATCTGTGCAAGCTGAGAAAGAGAAATAGAATGGGAATAACACAGGTCGTAATTGGCATACAAGTCTGTTCCCTTCATAAAGGTCCATTGGATAGGTCCTGCCCTCTCTTTCATCCTGGACTAATGATGGGCAACATGAGGTTTCTACACTGAGTAAGCAATTTAATCTGACCTCTGCTATGCAGAACAAAACTGCCAAACACAGAATTTTCCAGGTATTTTGATTGGTATTGGAAAGGAGAGAGACAGTGAGGAGTTTAAAGGCAAGGAAAGGGAAGAGAAGCAAGGGAGAGGGAGAAGAACATTGGTTGGCCAATATTTTTACTTAGTACAGATGCAAAAGGTGCTGATAAAATGGATTTTATTCTGATATGTATTCCTGCACGCAGGGTGATAATATCTACTCATACAAACACTTTTCTGTTGGTGTAATATTATCTCTCTAAGGAGAAGCAGAGGAGGAACAGCAGAGGAGAGAGCAAGCAGACAACAGTTGACAAAAGAAAGGGAAGTAAAGCAATGAGGAAAAGCAAAATGAAAGGAAAGTGAGTGTGACTATAGTTTGTAAGAGCTGGGAAGCTCTGTTCTGTGTTTTGTCATCAAAAACTTGGGAGTGGGGGTTACCTACAGTAGGAAGGAAGAGGACATATTTGAGAAATAAACTGGGCAAGGAACAGTGAAGTTTTACATTCTTGTACTTCACACACAGCCAGCGGAATTACCTGCAAGCAACGCACCTGGGTTTCAGGTGAGTTGTGCCTTGGCTGTAGAAACACCACAGCCACTATCAGTACACTGCAGCGGTGGTTTGGCAAGGTTTAAGCTTGGGTACTGTGTCATGTGAACACAATTTTTCTACTCCCAGGTGAGGTCACCTGAGGAATCACTTTCAGGACCTGAGCTGTCTCTGTACAGAGCCCCTGGGGACCTGTGAAGTGTCCCCCACTTTTCCTGGTTTTGAGAGGTTTCTTAGCTGGTACACAGTGGTAAGCACAAGATGGCTTTGTGCCTTCATTAGCTTCACTGGATAATCTGAATATGAAATTCCTTTTAGAGTTTATCTATATATTACAATACAGTGGTTTGGATAAAATATAGGCTGGCTGTGCTACCTTAGCCATTACACACAGAAAATTCTCTCTTTACTGGTAGTTACAATCATGAAGTGAATTATTAAACACAGCCAGTCATACAGCATCTTTCTCTTTCAAATCCAGTGTCCAGGAAAAAATAATAAAAGTAAATAGAATCTGCACAATCTAGAGTGTAAAGAAAAAAAGAACAGACTACAGTACTGGTTTGTAATAGCCTGATATCTCATAAAAGGAAAGTCAGTTAGGAAGAGAGTTCTCATTAGGGCCTGAGGTCTAGATTCAAGATCTCAAGTTTGAACTACCCATGCATCCTGCTGAATCTGGAGGTTCTGCAGTAGAATCCCAGCTGTTCTTCCTGTTGTGGCATTAGGGCAGAAATCTCTGTATGGTCATGTGTATCTTTTGGAAAATTTGTTCCAAGAAAGAGAGATTTTCTGAAATAAAAGAACTTATTCTAAGTTGGACTATTATAGCCTTAAGAGTTTGTTTTTGGTTTTGTTTTTGTTTTTTTTCCTAAAACTTGTCCAATTAGTTTGTGTTCTAATTTAGACATAGACGTTCAAATAGAAGTCTGAGGATGGCAGAGGCAGCACTTGCTTTTTCTGTAGATTCCTAATCCTATTGAATGTTTCAGTTGCTACCTTAATAATTCTGATACCAATCCAGTCATTATAAGACAAATGGGTTTACAGTACACTAAGTCCAGGTATACAGACTTTGTAATTCCTCGTAGTCATATACGATTGAGAGATACTTGTCTGTGTACTGTTCATTGCTGTAGAGCTGAATATTCCTCATGCACTGCAGGTTATAGCTAGTCATGACCTAATATCACAGGCCGTTTCACTTGCTATGGACAAATGTTTTGTTTTCCAGTGKTTTTTTTTGCTGGTAGATAATTTCTGAAATGGTGGTTAATGCTAGGTGCTCATGGGGAATGAACGTTACCAACAATTTCAAGGAAGCCAGTTACTTAGTTTAGCTTAGAATTTTTTTGTACCATATTTACTTTTGTTCAGCCCTTACTAGTGGCCTTTGTTCAGAACTATTACATTGTCCCAGTACAAACCATGGTTCATAATAATAAAACAAGGAGACAAAGATCATGTGATCTGGGCAAAGTTTCATAATAAACTGATGCCGTATTATATTTGTAATGCTTGACACATTTTGCTTACCAACATGTCTATGATTCATGTATGTTTGAGAGCGTCACACACCCTTTTTGAATTTTGCTTCCAGGACTACTTCCCAACATTTCAAACAGGCAGTCTTTATGAAACAACCTGCTGTAAAAATCTGACTGTTTCCATCACTTATTCCTTACTATTTTCTCTTAAAGCTATTATTTTCTAATCAGGAATTAGCTAAATATGTCAGTCTCTGCTATTTACTTTGACAAATACCTTAAGGCATATTATGAGTTTAAACCTGTCTTTGAGTTTGTTTTCAGTGATAGACTGCTCTGCAGAACAAAACCCTGGCTATTAGCTTCTCTTAATTTCTTTGATGCTATCAACAACAATGAGTATCAAAGGATTAATTTTTAATAATGCATGTAAGCCGACATAAGTGAACTTTCCTGCTATAGAGTTCTTCATCTATTTGTAGGAACAGACCAACATCCTGATAACAAATCTCTCTGGATTGTAGAGCTTTTCCTTGCAATTTTATTTAATAACCATTTAAATATGATTGATTTGCTTTGGARAGGCTTGGAATTAGTGAATCTCAAGACTTTATGGCCCTGTGAGGTTTTATAAATCACAAATATTAGATGTTATTTGTTTTTTTACGTCATCTTTTTGAAGATGGCAATAGGGATACTTGTGCCCTTATTACCTTCCTGATCTCTGACTATATCCTTTTGATTAGCTGTTTTTGTTCCTTATCCAAGTTTAGAAATGTTAGGGTTTGTTGTTTTTTTCCCCATGAGTTTCTATTCTTTTGAATAGTGTTTATTTATAATCTGGATTTGAATACTAACACCTGTTGTTCCTATCTCTAGGAGACTAAGAAACAGTGTGCAATGATTAAGGAGCATTATAAACTTATTCTAATTTTTTTTTTTTTTTTAAGACTGGAACTAAACCTCTTAAAGAAAAGAGATTTGTAAAATAACAGTCTGCATGCATGTCTGTCTTACCTGATGCCTTATCATACCTTTATGGGAAACCTGGCAAATCTAAGGTTTTTAAGCAGCTCCATATGGATTCTGCATCTTTCTGAGACTATAATGAGGGGTGGAAAAAAAGAACCTGAGGTTACTAAACTTTTTTCCACCTTTTTGGTCCTTTTTTCTTAGAACCAGTATTTTAGGTAGACAGCAGCCAAAGCTGAAGTCACTAAATGAATATATGTAGCATCATTCCTGAAGCTTTCGGCAAACAGAAATTGTTACGTCGTACTTTTAGTGAAAACATTTTTTCTTGTTTTACCAATAGCTCCATACAAAATCAGACTTTGTTGTTTATATTGTAAAATCTCAATGGTCTACTTCAAAAGCAAAAACGTCCTGGGCGTCATCTAAATTTCTGTCACAGCCTTTGAATACAAGCCATGGCTTGTCAGCCCTTTTTTTCTATGGAAACAAGGCTCAGACAATCCGGCTGCTCAGGTCTCCTATTCTATAGAATTCCTTCTTAGTAAATTTAGAGCTACTTTACTCAGACCTGGCAAGGAGGGGAAGATCATTAAGATTCTGAATGTTTTATGAAAATAGGCAGCATRGTAAAGAGAAGTCTTTTCTTGACTATGGGAAAAATGAATTCACCTGTTATATAGCAAGAGCACTCATTACTGTCCCAGCTATGAGTGGGGCTTGCACGTTCTCAAATTTTAAAGTCATTTAATCACAACAACAGAAGTCCACTAGAAGCCAGGATTCATTGTTCTGGTGTCCAACAATCCAGTCGTTTGTGTGGATGCTAATGCACTGAAATCCTGGCTGAGGCCTCTGAATACACATGCAATATGGATGCAAATACCCACAAACCCAGCAAAAATAGTTATTTGTGTGTGTTCAAAACAAAATACTCAAACTTTAGGAAAAACTAGAATGAAGGATTTTGACAATGTCCTGCTACAAAAGAAACTGATGACAAATGGAGGAAGTTATAAAAAAAGTATATTTAATTTTGGGCCTGTGGACAACTGCTGCTTTTTAAAAATGAAAGCAGTTCATTTCTGAGAGACAAAGCTGCTGTTGTAAGCAGGTCACACAGGTCTGCCTCAGTCTCTTAAGAGACTGTGACTCCAGAAATATGTCTCCATACCTCCTCCCTCCCACTTCCAGAAAGGATGTTGAATGCAGTTTGCCTGAGAAAGTTTTGAAACCTAACATTTCCCCTGCAAATGCACATTGGGATTCCTGGTAACAACTAGCATTGGTATTGCAAAGATGATGTGGTATGAAGATCTGTATCTTTAAGTACCCAGCCTTGGGGTCAAGTGCTTCTGGTTCCCTGTAGAAGCCCCTGTTTTTTTAAAAAGAGGCAGGAGGAACTTGTCTTCTCTCTCCCTCTCCCTCGTCCTAGAAAAAGTCCTAAATATGCTGCACCTCCTACTCTCACAAACCTGTTCTGCCGTTTCTTTCCCAGCTTCTCCCTCATCCTGATCCTAAGTCCCAGAACAGTCCTGCTCCCAGCCTGCCTATTCATTTCTTTCTGGGATCTTTGTTTGCAAGCCTCTTTATTTAGTGTTTCCCCTGTTTGCACTATTACAGTTAATTCCTCATTTTTTCTCTGATCCCTCCCCAGCCCCATTCACTTTCCCTGCTTTCTTCCCCTACTCCCAATTCTGGTTTAGTCCCCCAGACTCTGGCCCCATTTTGAAGCTTACTGATTGTTGTTTCTATCACTGTTGCTTTCCTTTTACCCCTCTGGTTTCCAGTCTCTCTCCTCCTCACCCAGTTATCTTTTTCTAATGCTCTCCATGGCTAACTGGTTTCCTTTCTGTATTTTCAGTCAGAAAAAGTCTTGCTCACTCTTACGTTGAAGTCTCAGGAAGGGGTCCTACAATTTGCAGGAATATAGGTTTGATTGCCTATTCTACTGGTCATTTTTGGTATTGGTATTTTTTATTGGTATTTTTGCATAGGCAGTTAAATGTACACCACTGACTCAAAATCCAACCCTACAGATATTTGAATCCATGCCTCAAAAAGTGGGGTGGACAGATCTCTTGAAAGAAAAGGATTTAGGAATAAACACAGCAGTTTAGATTCCCTTTTCTTTGTCTTCAGAGTTGAATGAATTTGTTTAAACTGATTTTTTTTTCCAGAAGATTTCAATGTGAGATGGAAAATATTATTAAAATGTGGTAAAATTATACACAAACAGAAATCAAAGTTTTACGTTGAGGAGTGTTGAGTAACCTTGACAATAGACTCTGTTATTTGTCACAGTAAAAATATATATGGTTGCTTTCACCCCACTTTTCTTCTTCTACTATCAAACAGCCATGGTGAGCTGTATGCAGATAGACCTTCACCGACTTTAATGAGGCTTTATGAAACACTGCAGCCTTCCTTCTAAGATCTCCTTATGAATAAGAAGATCATTTTTGTATGACCTTAAACAGAGGGACTGTCTGTCTGTGAGTATGTGCTCCAAAGAGTACAATGGGCTCCCATCTGTTTGTACCCTTTAAGTATTATTAGACCATAAATTAAACATTGACTGTGGTCATAATAACAACAGGCACAGATTAGCTCAAGACATCAATAGCAGCCAGCTTCTGCTGGGCATTAACTTAATCGCTAAGGAAACAAGTGTGCAGCATCCTGGAGTGCAAAAGGAGGAATGGCTTTCCTGAAAAGTGATGTACAACTTTAGGATCTCATCCAGCTAATACTTTCTGGGCCGTGCAGAATGGCTATAAATTGCCTGARAGTAGCAATATTTTTTTCATTTGATTTGAATTTGGGGTTTCTTCAATTTAAATTGTCCTTACAATGAGAAGATAAGCTCTAATATACATGTAATTACTTTGAGTAAAATATCATATCCTCTAGGTTTTCTACTTTGAAAAGAATAGAAATCTTGATTACATAATAGAACAATAGCATTCTTAATGCTGTTAATAGTTTCTTGATAATACTAATTACACCGAATCACAATTGCTCTTAATTATTTTTAATAACATGCAAATAATCTAATCTAACAATTTATTAATATATTTTCTAAATGTGTTGATAACAAACTATAACATACATTTACTGAATATACTGTTACATGCATGCTTAATTTCATTTTTAAGTCAGCTGACCTTAATAGAACAACGTTCAATAGTGACCAAATTATTTGTAGAATCATGATCTAGTTCATTCACTAATTATAACAGCAGATACTTTATTTATAATATTTGAAGGCAGAAATACTGATTATCCTTTTAATGATATGGAATAAGGGCTATCGTGTTTTTAAAAGACTTTTATTCTCAAATAGAGGTTTATTGTTAAGGTAATCTCCTGTATTCCAGTTTTTCGATTTATCAAATCATGCTTTATTGCCAGTAAGACTAGCAGTTAAACAGATATTACTGCCTCATGAGATCTCTGCTGCCTTCTAGTCAATAGCCTATTTAAAAGATTGCAAAAACTGTCTTTAATTACAGTTTCTCTGTATTTTTGTTTTTGATAAAGATAAAACCAGAAAACAGGTGAGTAACTGAAATTTGAAAGCAAACACTAGAAAACAGACATTTCTTGAAGCACAAAATGTTCAGTGCAAATGGAAGAGGAGTTTCAAGGTTATTTTCTTGTCAGTTGGGCCGTTTTATATTTTGTTGGGTTGGATATTTGTCATGAAAAGTACCGATACTTTGGCATCTGCTAGTTTTACAGCTGTTCCTAGCTTTAGTTTTTCTCTTTCACAGGAGAGGTATGATGCTGAATGCTGTCAAGATGTTGCAGATAATACCTGCCAAGGGGCAGATGCAGCTATGGAGGTCATGCAGAACCTCCTGGAAGATTCCTCACTGCATTATTGTCTACAACATATTTTGGGAAAGATAGCTAAGTTAACAGGTTGGAAGTTTGGTTAGAAAGAAAAGATTCACGGCAGTCTTTTCAAAGAACCACTTCCTCATGGTAAGTAAGCTCAGCACCTTTACAGTGGTCTAGAAATCCTAAGGCAAGGGATTATTTTTTTTTTTTAAAGAACTAAGTTTGGAAACTCTGAGAACTAAAACTCCATCATTCAGATGTTTGTTTTGGGTTCTATAGGTTTTGGTTGCTGATTTGTACACAGTAGGTTAGATGTTTTATCAAGTCTGTACTACCCTGGTAACTCCAGCAGTGTCTTTGCAGTTATATGTATGTACTCAAACCCATGTTGGCAAGTAACAGGTCTCTTTCTATTTTTTTAAAATTCAAATACTTAAATAATTTTGATCTTTCTACTTCCATAAGGCAAAGCAAGATGGCTGCCATATGAAATATGAATCATGCCTAAAAGGATTTTATTATACATAATTAGAGCTATGGCTTTGTCCACTTCAAGTTGTTAGTAATACCTTCTTAACATAAGGGAACCCAATTTAATCAATGGGTGTTGATTAAACACCCTACATGAAGTGTAGCTGCATTGACGTTCATTCAGTGGCTTACTTTTAAGCAATATGAACCATTGTTTGGGGTTAAATCTTTGGCAGAGGGAGCACTGAATACAGAGCAGAATGACTCCAATGCAGAAACACTGGCTCTCTTTGCAAGGGTAAACTTGTTCCCCAGCACAGGAACTATAAGAAAATATGAATTAGTAGTTACTTGGGCAATTCAAGTCTGGGCTCCCCAGTGATGTAAGCATCACAGGCATGTTTTGTTCTTCACACATGCACAACTACTGGATGATTTTTCAAATAATGAAATAATAATTGCTGTGAGATGCTCTCTGATCTTCTTTCATGAAGTCTTGTAAATAATAATATTTTTTTTTTAAGAAAAGTTCAAGCGACTTTTTAAAACACGATGTCAAAACCAAAGCTTGCTTTTAGAGATAATCCCCAGTGGAATGACTTTCAGCTGAACACTGCTCTGTCTTTTTATTGACAGGTCTTAGCTTCTTTGCGTCTTTCTGTTTGCTCACATCAACCTTGTTATTTTTTATTTTACAAGAAAGCAAACAGCCTGCAAATCTTTTCTGCAGACAAGTCAATGCATTTTTATACTTTCTGGTGTTTTATTTTCAGGGAAGTTCACATGGAGAGGTTGGGCATGAAGCCAGATGTCCTGGAGGTAATTCCTAGAGCTGCAGCAAGCTGTGCACTTACTAACAACTGCTTTGAACAAATACTTCCAAATGGCAAGCTCACTGATGCTTGTCTGTTGAGCTGGGTTCAGGAGAGAGATGGCTCATGATCCGTTGTTGCCCTGTGTTGTTGCTTCGTGCTCTGATCCAAGAATAGAAGAAAGTTTGAGGAAGGTGAGCATGGGGGAAGATACTGGTATTTTGAAAGTTTGAGTGTAGATGACATTTAGCAGGGATGAGCAGTTTGAGTGATACAGTGATATGCTGTAATGCAAATTTGAAAAAGGCAACAGTGATTAATTCTCAATATCTAAATAATTTAACTTCCTATTTAAAATATTTCTGTATCAGTATGAATCATCTTAGAATCCTGCTAAATTGGTGAGGCGAACAAAGGCCTAATTCTGAAAATACTTATGCATAAATCTCTTCTGCCATATTATGGAATGAGCCAGAGATTTCAGCCAGTTGGAGGAACTGCAGAAACAGCCAAAGCAGGAATTGCTATGCTGAAAGGACTAGGAATTAAACTGCCTCCAAATTTGGAATATCTGTTCTAAGTCATCTTCTACATCCAGGGCTCTGCACAAATCCATCCTCGTAAGGCTACTACTTTCCCTCTTGCAACATGACCTGGCAGAAAAATGGCATTGGGAACATTCCAGGAACAGCCACATACAGACTGTGGGCTGTTGCAAGAATTTTCTAGTTTCCATGCTTTCATGGATGATTAAAGCTAGATTGTATCTCTTTAGCTCACTTGTGATAATGTCATGAGACGAGGTGTCAGAAACTCCACAAAAGTCAAGATATGTCACAACCACTCCTTTCCCCTTTTTCACCAACAAGCCACACCATCAAAGAAAAACTGTGCTCTGTTTTTAATAGTTGACTATTTTCATTCATTATGTTATTTCCCAGATGTTTGCAAACTGGTTTGATTCAGAAATTTTTAAGCCAGAGTTGTGTAATTCTCTGGGTCCTCTTTGAATCTTTTTTTTTCTTCTTTTCTACTCCAGTGAGATCAGTTGTGTCCTCCACAAGATCTTCAGTGAAACTACTGAGAATTGAGATATTTGGCTACTTCCTTAATTACTGTAGGGTGAGTTTTCTCCTATCCTGTAAATTTGAATGTCTTTCTCTTACTTAAACAACTATTTCTTTCCTTATTTTGGCCTCTACACTACTGCTTTCTTAAAATTAATTTTGCTAAGTATGTAATTGCAATCATCTTCTTGGGTGTTTTTTTATCTCCATGGTGTTTCAACCAAAGCATTAAAATACAAAATATTTTTAAGGTCAAGATTAAAAACTTCGAAATCACAGCAGCAGTTGATTTTGATACAAATGCTCAGTGCTACACTGGGGAAATTCCGAAGGACTGGGAGAAGTAAATGTCATTTCTGGCTTGAAGAAAAAGGATCTGGGGAACTTCAGGCTTCTCAGCCTTATCTTGATCCTTGAAAAGGTGATGGAACAAATAATACTGGAAACTTCCCAAACACATGAAAGACAAGATAATGACTGGGAATAATCAGCAGGGGTTTATGAAGGAGAAGTCATGTCTGATCAACCTGTTAGCCTTCCATGACAAAATCAGCAGTTCACTGGACAAGAGGGAAGCAGAGGATATTGTTTATCTTGACTTCAGCAAGACTTTGAACACTGTTTTCCATAACATCCTCATAGACAAACTGTTGAAGTATAGACTAGGTAAGAGGACAGCAAGGTAGGCTTAAAACTGTCTGAAATGGGCTCAGAGGATTGTGATCACTGGGGCCAATGCTGTTTGAAATCTTCATTAATGACCTGGATGATTGGACAGAATACACCCTCAGTAAGTCTGCAGACAATACAAAATGGGGAGGAGTGGTTGATGCACCAGATGCCATTCAGAGGGACCTTCAGAGGCTGAAGAATTGGGCAGAGAGGAGCCTCATGAAGTTCAACAAAGGGAAATGCCAAGTCCTGCTCCTGTGGAGGAATAACCCCATGCACCAGTCCAGGCAACTGGAGGTCGACCAACTGGAAAGCAACTTTGCAGAAAAGGCCCTGGTGGTCCTGGTGGACCACAAGTTGAACATGAACCAGCAACATGGCCTTGCAGCAAAGAAGGCAAACAGCATCCTGGTTTACATTAGGAGGATTGCCAGCAGATCGAGGGAGGTTATCCTTCCCCTCTAATCAGCTCTGGTGAGACACATCTGAGTGATGTGTTCAGTACTGCCCCCCCTCAGTACAAGAGAGTCATGGACATACTAGATCAAGTTCAGAGAAGGTCTACAAAGGTGATGAAGGAAGGGACTGGGGCATCTCACATATGAGGAGCAGCTGAGAGAGTTGGCTCTGTTCAGCCTGGAGAGGAGAGGGCTCAGGGGGATCTTATAAATGTGTATAAATACCTGATGGGAGGGCATAAAGAAGACTCTTCCCAATGATGCTCAGTGGAAGGACAAGAAGCAATCAGCATAAATAAAAATACAGGAAATTCCACTTAAATATAAGCAAACACTATCTCACTGTGAGAGTCGTCAAACACTGAAACTGGTTGCCCAGTGAAATTGTGGAATCTCCATCCCTGGAGATATTCAGAATTTGACTGGACACAGTCCTGTTCTCCTTGACACTTCTTTGAGGAGGGATGGTGGCCTAGGTGATCCTCAGGGGTGCCTTCCAACATCATCTGTTCTGTGATTCTATATTCAGCTAGGATTGCTTCCTAAACACAGATTATTCATTTCCAGTGCAATGCCCTTTATTTATTACTCTCAAAAAAAAAAAAGAATGTGATATGTGCTATTCTTCAGAGTGTAACAACACTGAAAGAAAATTTGAGTGCTGGTGAAGCCTGCATATACATGTTGAACATACACCTCCAACATGGTGCTCGTAGGAGAGAAGTTTAAGACAATTACCAAGTTTTTGTTTTTTATTAGAAATGAGAAGGCTGGCAGAGTTATAAAATTTTATCTAGATTTGCTTTATTTTCTTGTGCACAGGACTTGTTGGCTCATTAGGTTATTGTCTTGCCCTCTGACTCATGCATCTGATCTGAAGCATCATTTGCTGCTTGTAATTAGTATTTCTGTCTCTTTCTCATTAAAGTAGCCAATATGCTTTCCTTCGTACTCCAGCTGAAGCTGGAATGAGTATTAAGTCTATTAAGAGAGAACCTTAGGACTGTTCCTTTTATTAGAAGGGCTTCCTTCTCTTTTTACAGGAGGTGTAATCCAGACTGTTCAATTTAGCTGCCTGTTTTTTGGCAGAGCAGATAAAAGCAGCCCACCTAAAAAAACCTCGTTAAATTTCCTAACCAGTCAGTACACTTGTGAGGCTGTGTCATGACCCAGCCTGATCGGACCAGGGAGTCGTAAAGGTTTCAAAATTCCCTCGGGCTAAATGAAGGCGAGATGACACCAAACAATCGGTTAAGTGTTTTGTCTAAGGCAGAAGCAAGCTGAACTGGGAAAGCCTTACAATAAACAACCCAAACTTAGAAAGCGTAGCGGTAGGCAATGTGGGCTCTATTAAGAAGAAGAAGAGGAAAGAGA
>JASVER010000058.1:0-158142 GCA_030449065.1 Oceanodroma leucorhoa | reverse complement strand
AGAGAAAGAGAAAGAGAAAGAGAAAGAGAAAGAGAAAGAGATCACCACCCTTGGATCCCACGATGACGACGATGACGGGTGCAGCAATCCTCTGGTGGYGGGCACGCGCCGGCTCCTTGGGCTGGTGTCCTTTTATAGTCGTCCCCTACCCCTTGGTTGTGTCAGCCACGTAGTTTCTTGAACTTTTCACGCAGGCACTGTTGTGGAGAAGGGTGGTCGCGAGGGGTCCCTCGGTGGTCTTCAGGTGGTTGCGAGCCCCTTCCTCAGGTAAACTCTGTTTGAGCTTTTGCCATGCATGGTGAGATGTCCAGCTTGGGCAGAACATGGAGCTGCACACCCTCCGGCACGCCCTGCCTGTCCTGTGTTATCCGACTCCTCATTTGCAGCTTATCCCTGATATGCAGAACCCACTTGCCACAATGTTTGAGGCATCAACTTCACATTAACTCTTTCAGTCTCTCACAGGCTGACAAAAGGAGATTCAGGACATTTCTTGGAAGCACTGCCTTTTCTCCTTTGACTGGCTTGGAAAGTCTTCAAAGAACATCCAATCCACCTAAATCCACCTCTCTCCATGTAGGCTGTATGTCCTGTAAGGTGACTTCTTCCACTCAGGCTTTTCTGGGGGTGGCTATCATTGCCAGTTACTCACGTAAGGTAGGTTACGTACTCCAGAAAGGGTGGGGAGACTGAAAATTCCAAGTCAAAGAGATATTACTCTCTCAGTGGGTTTCAAAAAAACCCAGGGAATGAGGAAAGACTGCTTTCTATTTTCTGGGTGAGATCAGTGATTTTTTTAAAGGAGACCAGAGAGCACATTCTACATGGAAGAACAGTAAAAGCATGAAACCCCAAATTACCAGTCCTAGGAAGCATCACTGCACTATCGCAAATGAAGCTTACTGTTCACTTCAATCAGCTTGAAAGAGAAGATTTCAATTCTATTTAACACACTGAATAAAAATTGATTAATGAATGTTGAAATGGTTTATTTCCATCAAAACTCAGAGAATCCTAGACTGTTCTATCATGTCTAAATTGAAATATTGCAGTAATCTTCTTTCCATGACAAATGCTGATATTTTAACCTTTTCTTGTCCAAACTGGAAGAAAAACTGAACTTTAATATTGCAGTTTCTTAAAATCATGTTTTTGATTTTTCACCAGGATGCAAAAGGATTCAAAATCCTTTTGTTCATGAATTTTTACTTGTATATGTGTTTTTATAAGAGACCATAAATCACATAGCAATTGGTCTTCTCCCCTATTTTAATTTTCGGTGAATAGTAGCATTTAAACAGCTTTCCATGGGAAATCATGGAAAAAGAGATAAGAAATAAATAGTAATATTATAAAAAACTGAATTTTCTAAAAACATTCAGTGTTGCACATAAAGTGTTTCTCCTTTACAGTCTTGAGTTTCACCTGTGGAGTCAAATGCAAATGACTTCCTGCTTCCAAAAGTGCTAAGAAAATGTTTGCAATAGGATTTAGTTCTTATATAAGTATATGATTACATTAGTGTTTGGCCTGGTGTGGCTGCGGCTTTTCATATGTAACATATAAAAAAAAAAAATATATAATATATAAACAAGTAATTTATATAAATATAAAGATGTATATTGTATATACATTTGTTGTGGTTTGATTCGACAGGCAGCCAAACACCACACAGCCTCTTGCTCGCTCCCCCCACCACAGTGGATGGGGGAGAGAATCAGGAAAAAAAAGTAAAATTTATGGATTGAGATAAAGACAGTTTAATAGAACAGAAAAGGAAGGGATAATAATAATAATAATAATAATAATAATAATAATAATAATTAATCATGGTAGAATATACAAAATGAGTGATGCACAATGCAATCGCTCACCACCCGCTGACCGATAAGGAAGCCGTGATCGCTACTTCCTGAACCACGCCTCCTATTTATATAGTGAGCATGACGTCATGTGCTATGGAATACCCCGTTGGCCGGTTGGGTTAGCTGTCCTGGCTATGCTCCCTCCCAGCTTGTGCACCTGGCAGAGCTTGGGAAGCTGAAAAGTTCTTGACTAATAAACTGCTTAGCAACAACTAAAAACATCAGTGTGTTATCAACATTCTTCTCATACTAAATCCAAAACACAGCACTAGGAAGAAATTTAACTCTATCCCAGCCGAAACCAGGACAATATTTAAAATAAATTTTTATTTCTAAGACATCCTTCAAAATGAAGGATGAAATTAAATAGGTTGCAATGTTATAATTCCTAATGAGAGCTTACTATTTTGCAAATAATGCAAACATGACTTTTGATTTAATCTCTCTCTTGTGGTGCATATATGCACATTAAGATATACCTGACTAGTAAAATTTTTGGAACTTTTGCTTTTTCCACACTCTCTGATGATGCAATGATAAAGTAGTTTTGTCAAACCAGGAACTACTTCATTATAACATGATCAAAGGGAAGCGCAGAACACCAAGTACTCCAGAATGGCATGATATATAAATAGCTCAGAGAAAGYGATAGCACAACTGCAGAAGTTGCGCCAGCAAGCTTGCTTCAGAGAAGTCTGGTGCTAGGGAAAGTATTAGCTGGGATCACTGCTGCCCAGTGTGTCATGGGAGAGACCACGATGCGTTGTTTGCAGCCCTGGACTGGCACTTGAAGCGTTGTTAAGGGGCTTGCTGGGTATTGCCACAAGCCTGTCCTGCATGGGTGGGTATCAGAGACTGAAATGTCTGCTTGTTTGCATGGGCAGCTACTGCTTGGGTTGCTGCTAGTACTACTTAAATGTCCAAAAGCATGTTTAAATAACCGTGGAGCATATCTGTCACCTGAATAATGCATTCGTCTCCTGAATTAAACAATGTTTTATGGTGGTAGAAGAGACCAATGTACAGACCTGCAAACCTCTGCTTATTAGCAGAGTTAGAAATAAAATCCCAGTGCAACTTTGAAAGAAATATAGGCTATAGTTATGGATTATGTTTATGGTACACATATTGTTTAATTATACATCCATTTGCTTTTATTGCATATAATGATACACTATGCATTATGAATTTAGAAAGCTACACAGCTTGGATCCGTCTGTGTTACTTAGAAGATCATGAGTGGTTTGGTTCCTGGCCTTACCTTAAAAGCCTACTGGGCAATGATATTGTATATTAGCAGTGCAACACTAAGGCAATGGTAAGAGTGGTCCTAATCTTGGTACTCCTGTCTGCGTAGACCCTTTTGAGCCTACAGAGTACCACATTCACATCCATGATTTGCCAAGAAGATCTTTGGAGATCTACCTTTGAAGATCTTACCTATCTCCAAAGTTCACTTATACAATACATCCTTGTGTGCTCCTCAAAAGTTGTCTGATTATATGTTTACCTGTAAGGGAGAACACAGATTCTGTGCTCAACTCATAGCCCAAACATGATACCACTGGAAACGCTGGAGACAAGGGCTTTCTCCAACAGAAGATGATGAGACACATGTCAGATGCAAGAAACATTACTCATGCTAAATATACTAAAGTGTCTGAGATATTGTATGTACTTTTCTCAAACAAAGAGGTCGGGCAAGAAATTACTTCTCAGCTTCATTTTCCCAGTGTGATGTGTAAAAATCTCAAGACACTTCTGTTTATGATGCAAACTTAAAATACTCTGAAAATAGTCAGTCATTGTAGAACATGGCCCAGCGTGGCTAGTGCAGAGCCAAACATTTTGGGGAAATACAGATTCTTTYGGTATTACTCTGTCAGTAGGTTTAAGTGTGTTTTTGAAGCCATACTTTTGACTCAGAACAAAAAAGAACCCCACAGAAGATGTTACCTGTTCTGTCCTTCAAGATAGCTCAGATCCGCTGATTACCCGACACTCATTTGACTGCATCACCTTCTTTTGCTCTGTAGAAAGCAGTCTAGAAAGTTCATGTCCAAAACATCACCTCAGAATCACTGTGCCTGCTCCTTGCATCCCTGCTTACTGCTTTCTACAGCAGGTCTTTCCACCGCTTAGATTATCTCTGTGGCCTGATCCCTTTTTGGAGGTGGAATTGGAGAAAAGCCAAAGTGGAGTCGGCTGTGCTTGAGACAAGACAGACATGTCAATCACTGCTAGGATTTCTAAGCTCCAGTGTCTCAGGAATAGAAGGATATATCCTATATAGCCAGATAATGCACCATTTCTGGACTTTATTAACCACAGTATGTTAGGATCATTCTTTCTCCAGGGACTTGAAATAAGCTTGGAATGGCAGACCTTTCTATAGTTTGGTGGGATGAACATTGGTATGTTGCAGGGACAGAGGATAAGGGAACTGGAATTAAAATCAGGAATATTAGCCCCAGAGACTACGTGKCTGCCTCTGTGGGCAGAGGAAAAGGGAAAGGCTAGTGTCTAAGATGCAGGTGAAGAAAAGGCAGGACTAGGAAACCTTAAATGAAGGAGACTAGTGGTTCATGAACCCCTGTTTCTGTAACAATAGYCCTTGTCTCCTGGGGAGGCAGTTTAAAGCCTAGTAATTCCCAGATTCCCTCATCTGAGACTCAACCTAGCAATAAGCCTAGTAATCTCAGTCATATTCTGGGAAAAGGTGTTGACCACTGAGCAGTTCCACCTCTCTCAGGGTTTGATATGGTATGGTGGTTGCCAGAGTATCGTGTTCCTTCCTGGCATGGTTTGGCTAGTCTGGTAAATGATGCATTTGCTAAGCTGACACCCAGGGAGGGCTGAAGCTCTCTTCCAGCAGGACCCTGCTGCTCAGAAACACTAAGGAAGCTACTGAAAATGGCACTTTGATGTACACCTGTACCTTGGCACTTAGCATTGGTTATATAGTACAGAAGAAGATGTCCTCATGTGAGACCAGTCCTAAGCCTGTTCCCTAGCTGCTTTGGCCAAGTCCCCTGGAGACTTTTCTGTCCTGAACCTCTGAGGTCACTCTCTTGCATAGCAAATTTTTTATCTCCCTACCTCATTGTTCATTGGGAATGGACTTTATATCGATTGTGGCAAACAGCCAAGGCCTTGCAAGATGACAGGCACCTGGCGGGCATGAAGAATGGTGCTGAGAATTATGTAGATAAAAGTGGGGAGAAAGACAGGGGAGAAMATGTATGATGAGATAGCATTTTGTACTTGGATAGAACCACTCTGGTTGGCGTTCAGTCTCTACTCTAAAAGTAGGTGACTACTTTCATACGTAGCAGAGAACAGAGTTGTGACACTGACGGATCTGATCTTTACAGCTGGTGGTAGAGGGCAAAGAGGACTGAGCAGGCAGAGAACCCGTGGGTGTATGGAAGCAGGTTGCAGCCAAGGTGATGGGAATGTAGGCATGTGTCACTAGGCAGAGCACCTGGTGCAACCGGTTGGTATTGCCCTGGACTCACCCATGATATGCAGAACTGATTGTTGCACCCTCTTTTTGGCTTACTGCCATTAATGGCAGTGGGGACCCTTTCTGGGAGTGCAAGCTGTCCCTCTAAGCCAAAGGGTGGGTGGGAGGTGGATGCTGTATCTATTGATAGTTGGTCTGGGTGGCTGTTGCACAAGCATGATAGTCCATCACTGCACTTGTCAAGGAAAGCTTAGATCTTCCAAAGGAGGAGTCACCCTGGGGATTCCTCTGTGGTGTGGTGGTGTAAACGTGCAGGGAGTGGGGCCTTGTTATTACCATGGCTGCTTCAGAAGGAGGACCCCTGGCCTTTTATTGCTTTGGATGTAGTTTCATCAAAATACAATGCAAATGTTTTAGGAGTTCAGTAGTATTTGCATCTAAATATGAAATGGGGGTTTGAATTCAAGGTGAAATCAGGCCTAAAATTCAGATTCGGTACAAAACTTGTTACCTGCTCTTGTGAGATTTTTGGTATCTTAAATGGTAAAATTCTTACGATGTCATTTTCATCTTGTGAGACYGAAACCAGAAAACAGTGACTTTATTAGTTTTTAATCTGA
This sequence comes from Oceanodroma leucorhoa, assembly GCA_030449065.1. Classification (NCBI taxonomy): domain Eukaryota; kingdom Metazoa; phylum Chordata; class Aves; order Procellariiformes; genus Oceanodroma; species Oceanodroma leucorhoa. The sequence goes on along the minus strand of JASVER010000058.1, from coordinate 152,191 downwards.
TAAGGAAATTGCACGATTTCAGATTCGKGTTCATTTGTTTGACCTTTGTCTGTCCTGTAACAAAGGTATGGCTGGAAAGGATCTCCACAGATACAGTCTAATGGAAAAACCTCCTTACCACGCCATCAGTACCACAGAACTCTTCTTCCCATCGTCAAATTTTGTCATACTTGAGCAAAGCCACTGATAAAGCAGTGTGAATTTGTTAATTTTTAACAGAAAAAGTTAAATGGAGTAAATGACACCACAGTAAATTTTGGCACTGACTAATGAAGCTGTATTTGTTTTTTTCTTGCTATGACTTATGATGAAATGTGCAAGAAAAAAGAAGTATTACAAACACTGTAAATCCCACTGTGAGTTCATTAGTCAAATTAGAAAGCAGTTGTACTTTTTAATAGGAATTTTTATATACYCTCATAGGCCTGGAGCTGTAAATTTTAAATCTTTAATTTAAATATAAGGCTGATGTAGCCATTAGCCTGGTGTATAATCTCAGATAAATACTAAGGTAATTTATTTGCCTCCCAGCATTTCTGAAGTAAAGAGTGTATAGTATTACAGCAAAAGTGAGCAGTATGCTGTAAAGGAAGCACAGTTATTACTGCTTTACGATGATTCTTTCAGTTTATTTTCCTACTAGGATAAAATGGTTTATCTGAAAAACAGAAAAATTATCATCACATGTATGAAATTCTTCTCATGTGCAGATAAAACAATAAACATGGGCATGAAAATCTTTATTTTCTTATACATGCCATATGTATGATGAATACACTGAGGTTCTRCAGCCTCTATTATTTTATAAAATAAGAGCAGGTAATCAGAGCTGTTCCTTCTGGCCTTATAGTGAGTAAGGGTATTTGTGTGTGTGTGTTTAGTGGAAAGAAATTAAGATAGGTATAATAGTTACTATTTATTTACTTCTTTATTCACTCACATTTGTAATAGCTATAAAATGAACATTCTTTCAGGCTCAGAACATATTTACAGTTAACACATTTCCATTGCTATGTTGCTACACTGTGGCTGGATGAATTTGTCTTTCCTCACTCAGGTTTGGTATCGCACCATCTTCCTGATTTCCTATTTTGTAAAGTTGTATTTCATTGCATCTTGACATTTTAATGTTAGTTGCCAGAGTCTTACAATGACAGCAATTTCACTTGTTTTGCTTTCTGTGTGTATTTTCCTTTTAGTAATATTGTCTTCCATAATTTTCTGATATAAAGTCTCATATATTTGTGACAGCTAAATTGAATACAATTTCCTTGCAAAATATCAGTGATGTTCTGGAGGTGGTGATGATCAGTTTGTTTTGAAACAAAAGTCAATACTTGTGAATATTTCAGTTGTTCCATGAGAGAACAGGTGCATGCATTTGAAGCAATTAAATATCTTGCATTTCATTTGAATGACACTAGATGGCCTTCCAAATATTTTTTTTGCTGCTGTTCTATACCATAATATATGGAGTAGTATGGTATACACAGACTTCATACCTATTACCTGGTGACCTCCATTTTGCTCCTTACTAGTTATGCTCAGGTACATAATTCTTCTAAACTAATTTTCAGTATACCATAGAACTACACTGCATCATCATTTTGGTTGCCTTCTGTGGTAGTCATTCATTGGTGTAGATGGTAGGGTTTTTTTCTCTTAATACTGAGACAGAGCAAGTGAACAAATATTAGTGATTAATCTGTTGTGGCTAGAGATGGATGATTTTCTAGAAAATTAGTTTGCTGAAAAACATACATTTTGATATTGTGAATTATATTGACCAAAAAATGTAAATAAAAAAAGGTTTTGTCAGCATTTTTCTGAGCACAAATTATTTCTTGTCAAAGTAACATTTGGGAACTAAAGGCACATGAAAATCAATCTTCCACTCCGAGCCACAATTGTTGTTACTGTTCGTTGTTTCAGTGATGAAAAACCCCTATCGTTCCAATTTAGCYCAATCCAAAGTGCACCCCCACCCCTTTCTAGTTGGACAAATTTTCACTATTAAAACTGCTGTGTGAATAAACATCCCACTGAAATTACCTGGTCAATAACGTGAAGATATTATTAAGCTGGAACAGGCAAGGTTCACCTAACCTGAAGGATTAAATTTGCCAACAGAGTAATTATTTTTCAGTAATGTGTTTTACTTTGTAAATTTGAATACCTATKTCTCCAAATTACCAAATGTAGTTTGCAGTTTATCATATTGCTCATTTCTTGTTGTGATTATCTTGTCACCATGCTTGCAGAACATTTTATGCACATTTTTTCCTTATGGACTCTAATCCTTTTATATTTTTCTTACGGAGAACCACTGCTGCTCAGTGCAGTATGCTTTTGATTGAGGATGTGGGCCAACTGCCATTGAAGAAAGTGGAAAGATTCCCACTGACTTGAGTTGAAATTGTATCAAGCCCATGGGAAGCTAATCAGCACGGGAAATATGCACATGCTTATTCTATTACTGTTTATTTGTATGTAAGTAAATGGAGTACCACCAAACTTGCAAATTAAGCTGCCTCCAAAAGTTTTCCTACTTCTCATATATTGCTAGTATAGATTGATGGCACATATAAGTAAATCAGTGGTGACATTAGATATGTGCAGTCTGAAGCTCCACACTTAATTTGGCCACATGCTGTTTGCCTTTTCATGTGAACTGACATGTCTGATGGCCCCATGGGTAGCAATTTGTGCCAGGCTAYCATGTCTGGGTTCTATCTGAAATAAAGAGTTTTAACATTCAAGTTGTACAAGAAAATAGCAAGAAGATGACTAAGACGGGGAAGCAACTACAATTATTCATGTGTTCTTTCTCATCTTACTATTATTTTTCTTTTTCTTTTTTTTTTTTTTTTATAATCTCTGAAACATAACGTAATAATGGATTGAATCCCAATCTTAGATGATGTGGACACATGAGTGGGAGATGATGCAATATTTTGCCAGCCTTCTGATTCTTGGAAGCTTCCAGTGGCAGCTATCAAATTGAAAGTGGAGTTCTGGTGAAATATCAATTGACTGTGATGCTGAAGAGGCATAATCATGTCAGGAACTAGCTGTATTGCTCTTATTACCACTTCATAGCTCTATAGTTTGCTCATTTTTCTCTGTCTGCTTCTGTGTACTTGTTTTTAAGTGTGAGGTCTAGTGAAAAGCTGTTAGAGTGGAAAGATACTACTCAAAACAAGGTCTTCTAGAGACAGACATTTGATGTCTTGTTCGGTTTTGAAAAGACTAGATTGTACTGGTTGAGGTAAGAATAAGGCTGTAGGAAGACTAGTTACTCATTTGGCTAAAAAATTGCATCAAAGTTTTGTAATCTGCTTTTTTTTTTCCACTGAGAAAGGTAGTACTTTTATATGACCTACATCTGGACTAGAGAAGTAAACAAGGGCAGGGCACAAATTTGAGAACTGGCGCATGATTGACCATATGGTTTATCCATTAGCATGCTGTTGACRGTTCTGGCGCAGAATGGACCACCCTTTCTGCGGGTGAGGAGAGAAATGAGAATGTAGCATCAGAGCTCAAGCCATGCTGTGTCCTTTGCCTAGAGGCCAGGAAATGGGCCCTGGTCCATTTTATTTAGTAGCAGGCTGCTTCAGGGGCTCAGAAAAGATCCAGATCCTCTTATTCATTTAATTAACATGGAGCTTGAATTCTTATGTGATGCTTTCAAAAACTGTAATTTAAGTTGACTGTTTCTGTCAACATACTTTCAAGGGCATGCACATGACAACTAAGTAAAGCTATCTAAAGATATCTGGTTATTGTCTCATGGTCTTGAAGAAAAATTGCAGATAGTCTAAATCAAGATGATCCTGGAAGTACCTTTCATCTCATAACAGAGCAGTGAAATATTGCAAAGGGTATGTCAATATGTTATATTTACACATTTAAATTAATTGTTTTATTAAATTAATATAATAATGAGAGTTAAAGTGCTTTCTGATGTTACAAATACGTATAATGAAAGTGGCAGCTATCTCCCAGGAATGACTCCTGGTCAGAGCTTAAGTCTCATCAAGTTAATTTCTAACCCCTTCTCTCTTTCCCAGCCTTAATTGATAGATAATTTTTGGCAGCATTGTGTGCCAGTGATTACATTTATACTTTTCTACACCATATGTCGGTTCCAGAAGGAAAAGGTTAGGGTCCTCTTGATTACACTACCCTTTTTAGAACAAGCTCCTGGTCCAAATATGGGGACTCTTGAAACAACACTTTTTTGAAGGAAGAGTTTTGATTTTGAAGCATCCCACACTACGGAATATGACATGTTGTAACCAAAGATTGAACAAAATATCCAACATGATAAGTGATGCTCAGAATAGCACCCAGATAAATATAGATCATAGATTTCAGTTCTTGCAGTGAACAGGACAAGGATTGTGTGGCTATTGTATTGGGACCAAATGACTTCTCAYCTCCCATCTGTGGGGCTTTTTGACCCTTCTTCTGAATTACTGCCACTACTAGTCTGTCTGTTATGATTTGTTTTATGTTTAAATTGCAAGTGTGTTGGAACAGCATTTTGTTCTGTGTTTTGATAGTGTCTAGTGTAAATGGCTTGTGATCTATGACTAGGAACCAAATTAACAGGAATTAAAATAATATTAATGCATCATCTAGACCATAAGTCTCTTCATATTTTTTGCTTCTCTTACTCAAATACAGAATTGGTGAATTCTTATAATGGCTATTCAGTATCAATGCCGTATTTCTAATTGTAATGTCTATGAGCAGTAATATGTTTAAAATGCAATATTTCTCAGCAGCATAACCAGAAGATTCAATAACATAAACCTAAAATGTTGTCTGCAGAATGATATACTACAGAAGGCTTCCTCAAGTGGCTGCCTAGTCAGAGCTGGGTCTGTGTTGAGCAGGGATACAACTCTGAGGAGCACCTACTTCCTTAAGATGCTCTTAATCTTTCTCCACCTTCTGCACCAGTGACATCTTTGGGGCAGTTGAAACCCTCCCTATCCTCCTGTAGTGCCCTCTGTCTTTCTCAGGATACATCCATTTTCAAGGAAAAAGACAACAGGGGTTTATTGGCAACCATGAAAAACAAGGAGTCAAGAATCATTCAGGAAGTCCTGGTCAAAGTCTCCATCTTAGGCAGAAAGGTTTTYCTTGCTTCACAGGTAGTTTTGATCCTAAGTATGGCCTCATCTTTGAACAAACCATCTTTCTCTTTTCAGGCCTGGCAGAAGTACAGRTGGAAACTATTAAAGATGGATTTTTATTCAAAAGATGAAAAGTGGGTCTTAAGCAAAGCCCTTCCCTTATGCCCTACACTAACTTATAACCATGTTCTTTAGGTCTCAAGGAAATCTTCTTAGTCCTTTTGGGAAACAACACTCCTAACTTGTCCTTTTCCTTCTTCCTTCTTCCCCTCGCCCCTTTCCAGGGAACATGCCTTTTCCATGGAGTGAATTAACTTACTGGAGAACATTCTTCCTCATCCTYCTTCTGCTCCTGGATTGGACCGGGAAGTCCAGATCAGGGTCCCAGGTCCTTGCCCTGACTCTGAATTTTTATTTTCTTTGTCTTCCCAAAAATTTCATTTAAGCCTTGTGCTAGAGCTTGAAGACATCAGCACAGTGTTTACAACGCACATCTGCGGAGAGAGAACTCATATTCTTGTGGGGTCTGGAAATTCTGCAGGATGAACCACGTCCCCGCACTCGGAAATCAGACTCAGAGTAAAATATATGCAGTGTGAAGAGGAAGGAGTGGGACAGCCATGCTTGTGAGTGTTGCCAGTCAGCGCRTCATCAGTAAGACAACAGAGTGCTGACTGCCGCAAGACACCGGTAAGCAGGATATGCTGCAGATAGCTTCCTGATGACAGATATGCATTTCAGGATAATTACAGACTGTATGCAAAGCCAGAACAGCCCCCTTCCAATGGCTAATGATGTGATCTCAATAATGGTTTCTCAAGCTAAAGTCAGGTTTCTGTCTGACTTCTATGACACTAAGCACAGAACAAATACAATTGATTTGATGAACTGTTGTACACTGTAGACATGAGAGATAGTTGCACTTTGTGCTCTTCCTTGTCTTTTTAAYGGTTGAATTTGTGAATAATTATTGTGAGGAAACTTTCATATATCAACATTACAAATTTTGAATCAGAACTTCATATTCTAAAATTCTCTTTTTAAAAAGTCCATTGCAATATTTTCCTTGTAACTCCATTCTTTACAGTGACTCAAAGTTCACATGTCATAGCGAGAAGAGCAGCAACACTTTAAGCTCCTTCTGGTTGCTTCTAAGTACATCTCTTTCAGGGCAGGTTTTRCTATCTTCTTTCCCCTTTGAGCTAAAGCATGTAGCCTGGTCACTAGGTGAGGTATGTCAATGCACTATTCTGCAGGCAGATACCAGCTTATTTTGCCCATCCTTCACACCACCAGCAGACATACTGGGTTTGTGCGGTGTCACGGCTGAGGAAATAAGCCTGAGAAAACAGCTGGAGCTCAGACCTGCATGAGAGCAGCTACACACCTTAGGACATGGGCGGTGAGAGCATGTATCTGCTCAGTTTAAACACWTCGTGTTTGCACGCCAAGGACATGTAGCTTTGCTCTTGCAGCCCGTCCCGTCTGTTATCCTGCTAGACCTAGGTGCCTCATACACTTTGTTCCAGGAGCCCACAACAATGCTTGATTAAAGTGATTCCAAGCTAAAATCTTCAAAACAAAATATTAATTAATCCAAGAAATTCTGTAACAGGGAGCAAAGGGATAAAATGAAAACAGACCAATTCACATGGRGCTTACCTTTATGAAAGTCTCTTTCTCTTTTTTATTTTTTTTTTTTTTTATCTCCCTGCAAGATTTTGTTAATTTGAGTCAGCACTGTCAGCTGCATCCTTAGCTGGGGAAGACAGCCTGCTCGCTGTAATTTGTGCCTCTCTGTCAAGGAGTCATCTCCAGTTACTGCTGAAGCTGTATGTAAACTGCTTTCTATTGCTTTCTTCTTGAGACCCTCTTTATAGGCTTTTTTGTGTGTGGGTGGGTTTTTTTGGGAGCAGGGGTGTTTTTTCTTGATCTATCTCTTTTGTTACTGGACTCAGGAGTGAGAATGGTCAACTTTGTTGGCCAGTGAAGCAGCAGCATCCACTTGGCTTGCACTGTTAACAACCTCCTTTCTTTGAACTTTTGCAGTTAAGTAAGCTACAGTGGAAGTTACTAAACTGCAGAGTTGAAGAACAGCTGCAGAGGACAGAGGATGACACTATAACACTTTAATAAATWACATATATTGCCCAGATCTATAAAATATAGTAAGCTTTAGATTTTATGYTGTTATTGAATACTCCTGCTCACTCAGTCAGCCATGTCAGAACCCTGCCTGGTGCTGTATTCTGCAATGGGAGAGGTGGGAACCTAGGGGTCGGTTCTCTCTATCCCTTTCTCTTTCTTTCAGTAGAGATTTTTATAACACAGGTGTCTTGGCATGTGTGACTGTTTACCTGCTCTCCTCCACAGCCTTGGGTGATCAACTCTTTGTACTATTCTTGCATTAGCTTGATGCTTTTACATAGAGGGATGCATCTACCACCAGCATAAGCATTATTTTGGATACACATGAAGAAGAATGATAATTGTGGTAATGCTGCATCCAGTGTAGCACTGTGCTAAAACAGTGGTCCAAAGCAATGGAAGCACCTATTCTCTCCTGTTACTTTACTCATATATATAAATTTATAGCTGTTGGCCATCTGGTTACTTTTCTGCATATGTTACCAGCGTGTCCTTGTGAATAGTGGTTATACTTATATTGGCAGCCGAAGACCTTAGCACGAGGAAGGACAGCAGCAAACCAGTAAATGGAGCTGCAAAGTATCAACCATAAAGGAAACATTCAGAAAACCTTTCCTTTTTGCAGTGAGGCTACTTCTTCCCTCTTGTTGAACTGCTACTGCTATAAGCAGTAGGACTACACGTAAGCTAGTGGATAGAGTGTGGCAGAGATTGTTCTCTGYCCCTAAGATTAAGTGTTGTTGTCAGGCTTATGCCTATATGGTTAAAATCTTTTCCTCCCCAGAACAGGGTGAAATAATCTGTTCTGCTTCTTGCAAATGGTTCCCTGATGAACCTTTTGCCCCTGCTATTTCACAAGCTATTTCCTGAGTGCCTGGCATGGCATGTGCCATATCTATGTGAGGAAGCCTGCTAACAATTAAACAGTATGGATGACTGCAAAATAAGTCTCAAATCTATGACTTGGCACTGTTTACTATACTATGGATGACCTAGAGACCTTCAACATCATGCTCTCTCGAATTAAAGAGATGGAGCTGCTGGTAGAACCCTGCCAGGAAAGGCCCCTGCTACATTTGCTACCCCCYGTGCTGTGCATTATCCTAGCAGCCTTACCCAGGAAGGGGCTCCCAACTGAGCTAGGCARCTGCCACAACAATGTAGTTTTCAAGGGTGAAAAAAAATGGGGAGATTGCTGTGTTCTGCTGGCTGTGTGGTTGAATGGGGTTTTATGACTTCTGAGCAGAGTCTTAGCAACAATGTGTTGCCTTCTCCATCCCAAACACTAAACTCCACCATTGGAAAGCCTCTGTATGTTGAATAAAAACTGTGGTGAATGATAGAATAAAAAATTGAAAAAGAATTAAGGTATTGCCACTGATGCAGTGCAGCTTTAATAGAGGGGACTTTTTTGTATACGATTAAAGTGATTACTTCAACTTCTAATTAGAACATCTGAACATATTTAAAAAGTATATAACTTGAACTTCAGAGTATTTTTTAAATAACTAAAAGAGCAATCACATAGGCATTCCACTAAACAGATGGAACCTAAACCATAACGTGAAAATGATCACTAAATCTGTTACTGCTTTCAGTACATCCCTTTGAGTGTTCAAGATATTGATTCAGGTATTAAGCACATCAGGTATTTGACATCCCCTTAGCATAAATAAGGTGCAATTAATAGTTTGAAAATCTTCTATTCYTATGCCATTTCACACAAATGTACACACCTCCTACATATCTTAGGTCTTGCATCATCATCAGTATTTCTTGCAGTAGTACAGAAAATTCACTTGTATTTATTAGATTCATTTATATTAAAGTGTAGCAATTCCTTGTTGAGGCTGTTTTCTGAGTTCTCTGTTACTTATGTCTATATATTTATTTTGCTTTTTTGCTTTAGAGAACAGCTATCTCTGTGCAGTTAAGGTGTTACTCTGAATTCCCTTTGTGTTTCAAAGATGTTTATATCTGTGGCTCAATCCTCATTATCTTTTAGCAGAAAAGGAATTTGAAGCAATTAAGCAAAGTCTTTAGTTGTCTGCAGTGAAATGAAGATGTCCCTTTACCACTAAGGAAAAGATACCGGGACAAACTGGCATGGAGAAGTCTGTGTCCACACTGTCAGAATCTCTGTYGGTCCAAAGCAAGTTGTCTGCTTCCTGACTGTCAATTGAGAATGATCCCTGGCTAGAAATAGTCCCTGGCCCACACTATCAAACTGTGCCCAAGAATTGTTTGGGTGGGTGCATGGGTTAAAGTTATGGCAGGTAATCCTTTGCCTCCTTATACAACAGAAAAGGTGTGGCATCTTATGTGCACACAGGTAGTCATATGGGCTGAAATGCATCTGTAGATGGGTTTTTTTTTCCATCACGTCTCTGTGCTCYGGAGTACCTCTTTCAGGTTGACAACGCAATGCTCTAAAATGTCACTCTTCTTGTAAGACATCGACGACACACACACTGTGATTTTTAAAGCCTTTTTAAAAACTGTATCTATTTCTGATACATGAAGGACCTGTATTTCATAAAGATCTGAGTTTTTATTTCCTTCATGCTCTCTGATGCTTTATGTCAAGCACATTTAATTTTTTATAATGCTGTTTCTGAAATACCTGTACTTTACTGGATTCTTTTGTTTCTGAAACATTCAGCTGAGATTGCAGTTGTTTGTTTTGTTTTCTTCCATCAGTGCTGGCAATCTCTGATCTTTCAGCTTTTTGTATATTTAATAAGTGTGTTATTGGATATTTAATTAAAGATGAGTGTTGCTTTGCCGTAAGTTTTCAGAAGTTTATCTAGAAAAGTTTAGGGAGAAATGCTCCTATGCTACCTAGACTAAAATTCCTTCTAYCTTGATTTTCTTGAACAATTTTCTTTAGTACAAGCTGCAGAATTTTTAGACAGGTACATCTCATGGAGAGTGCTGATCACTGCAATTCTCCTTGCTGGCTCTCCAAATGTGTGACAGAACTCTCCAGCCCTGGCGCTAGCAGTATGCTAACATGATTAGAGACTCCAAAGCTGTATAATCATTTTAGCATGCTGCTAGATCCAGGGCTGCTGTGCTCTGCCATAGCAAGCGGCTTCTGATTTGATGACATTAAGAGATAGAAAATTCATTGCCTCTCTTGAGGCTTTGTTCCACTCTTTAACCACCTTCATTGTTAAAAATATGCATCTTGTTTCTAATTTAAATTAATCTGCTTTGACTTTTAGTCACTGCCATTTCTTACTTTGCTTAAGTATGTTAATGTCTGAAATTCTTCCTGTACTTCAATGCTGTAATCAGGTCTCCTCTCAGTGTTTTGTTTTTTTTTTTTTTTTGGTTGTTTGTTTGTTGTTTTTTTTAAATAATACATAGACTGAGCTTGCTCAGTTTTTGTGAGGAAGTTTCTTCAAACCTCAAATAATTTTTGAAGCCATTTGAGAAACCTTTCTAACATCCTTTATACATGGGGATTTGGAAACTTYAGAGATATATTCAGACATAAAATGACTTATTTTATTATCTATTTTCTTGTTTATAGGCAGATGAAATCTATTGCAGAGGAAGTATGCCCGTTTTGGAGATGAATACAGTACTCACCATTGATAGTCAAGATTTTCAGAAGATCTCTTCTGTTTTACATACCTGATTTAGAGTCATACTTCTGTGTCTAGGACTGGATGGTCTCTAGGCTGGAACACTGAAGAAGTTTGCATGTAAAATTGCTCATTTGCTGTCAGGAATATCTATTGCAGTATCTGTGGAATTAGAAGTGGTCAGTATGACTGGAAAGTAACAAATGTAGCATGTGTATATGTGTACATTTAATGATACAAAAAACTGATTTACCAGCTACAGACTTTATAATATAACCTTAATAATACACAACATTTTGGAACAGTTACAGAAGCGAAGAAGAGCTTGAGATGTGGAAGTAAATAAAAATGAGGTAAGGTACAACATGGTTTTACCAAATGCAGAATGTGCGAGGCTAATGTGATACTTTCCTAAGAGAAGATAACTGATTTTCCAGACAAGTGAACTGCAGCAGATCTCATCTATCTAGAACACAATGCAGTCTTTGAATATAGTGCCTCATGAGAGGTTATTAGTTCAACAGCAGAAGCTGAGAATTAATACAAATACTATTATGTGTGTAAAGATCTGGATAAAAAAAGGCTATGTTGGGTGAAACTGAAAGGGGAACTGTTGGGTTGGAAGGAAGTCAATACATAGAAATTTCTCAAAGATCCGTCTTTGGACCATTTTGTTTAATATTATCATAAATAAAATGGGCAGAAGTAGACACATGCTAGTAAAAATGACTAAGGTCACAAAATAACCTTAACAGAAAGGAGGATCAGAATATAATTTGGTAGGAAAACTGAATGACCATGAGAACTGAGAGTAATAATATTATTAGGAAAGAGTACTAATAGCACAGGGAACATGATCATGAATTAGTGACTGAAATTTGCTGAGGTAATGGCTCTTTAWCTATACAAAACAGAGAAAAAAACATGTACACATATGCGGTCATGGAAAGAGCAAATGCTACCCAAGCACATTTTGAGCAAAGTATTTCTAGTGGAGGTAGAGAGGTACTTGTCTCATAAGGCCTCTGAGCCTTGATGCTCAGGACTGAGAAAGATAACATTTATAAAGATGGAACAGATGGAAAGAAAGATTGTCAAATATCGGGAAACTATTTGAGGAGAGGCCGGAAAAAGGAGGCTCGCTCACTTAGTCTTGCAAAATGGAGATTGAAACAGGCATGATTAATCACCAGTGGGGGGAAGGGAGAATATATATTTGAGTTAAATTAGTGTTGGCACAAGGACATAAACTAATTTAAATGGGAAATTAGAAGAAATCTGAGGTTTTCATGAACCGTGAATGCTGTGAAAATTTGGAACAGCCTTCTAGAAGAAAGAAGGCAAAATCTTGATTTGTTTCAGCAGAACTGTAGCARTTTATAAAAAAGATTGTGTTGTAGGTTGCCTTCATTAGCAGATGACTAGAGCTGATGATCCAGGAGGTCTCTTGAGCACGGTGTCGTGTTCACCGCCTTCCATTTTGGTGCTTATTGCCTTCATTTTCAGAAGAGCAAACATCTGACACACTTTGCAGTCTGTTCTCTCAGGAAGTGTTGYGGCTCTGATAATGACTCCAGTGCGTTTCATAGAATTAGGCTCAAAATTAGCTGCTAAAGCAAAAGGAGGCTTGCTGCAGAGCTATGTTTTAAATGTAAACTTTCAAAGTCCCGGATACATGTCTTAAGCATACAACCATCCTTTCATCTTTGGACTTACGTTTCAGTCTTAGTTAATCTATCATACAACTKCTTTTCTGGCAATAATCTAAGTGGAAGATCAAGAGGGTTTGGTTTTTGTCTACTGTTGCTATGTAACAAAAAATGCATACCTGGTTATTGATGGATACCAATRGATGTTGGTTTACAGTATGTTCAGGAATTGCTGTTTGCCTGTTGTTGCAATGAGTATTTTGTTTTCAGTGCTTTTAATGGAGGGAAACATGCATCCATTTCTGTGAACTTTTATTCTGCTTGAAGAATAACTGAAGTTATCTAAGGAGTATGCAAATAACTCAAGACTTCTTATTAATTCTGTTTGAACCATCTGTTCCTTTAAGGAAAACTTCAATAGTTAACCATGTAGCAAAATATGAAGGTGTGCACGAAGTGTTAACAAAGTGTTCAGTAAGGGATGCATTTTAGGGAATCTAAGGTTTTATTACTGTCAGTAATGCTCTGGTTTCAAATTTTTAAAGTTAGTTAATAAAAAAATTAAAAAAGTAAATTGAGTTTATATTACGAAAAAATAGGCAAAAATGTGCTTAGTTACTCTTCCGTATGGTGTGAATGGTCTTTTAAGAGTGATCCCTGAAGCTGGTGTTCTAGGTGCTCCATCCACCAATAACTGCAATCCATAAACTACTGCTGCATAATGATGTAGAAAGGGTGCAAGGGAAGGGAAAATATACCTACACTGTTCTTCTATGCTTTCTTTAAACATCTGCTTAAGATGAAATTTACTGGGCTGGGATGGATCTTATATTTGGTTCAGTACACCTTTCCTTGTAGGACTGAAGAATAGGAATGAAATATTAGGGTTTAGTTTTACCAGATCATATGAGATTTTGATCAGATCATATGAGATTTTGATGAGATATTTACTAGAAAATACCCAAATAGTGTAAAGCTATTCACATTTTGAAAACTGGTTGGCTTTTAATTTAGAGAAGGATCCTATGCTGTTTGTCCTAAGTACATACATATATTTATTATAAAATACCTCACACTGTGTATGTAGATGAATATAATACTGTTCAATTTCCAGGCTTTGCTTTTTTTTGTTTTCCCATTTTCCAAATTCTGTATGCTTTGCTTATATTGTAGATCGCATGCTCACTTGGTCTACCTTTTTCTTATTTTAGCATCTGATGTTTTGGATACCCTAGTGATTATCCTGTGACRCTAACAATGGTAAAATCTAGATTTCATTGGAATTAATCTTTCAATAGCCTTGAAATTCATGTTCTCTCCTAACTGAGCATAAATTTACCTCATTTAAGTATCCTGTGTTCCTTACTGGGTAGTAAACCTTCTGTTTTTACTCTCCAGTTTTAATTTTTTTGTTGGAAAAAAATTCCAGCTTGCAACACACTGATTATAAGCACCAAAGTTTTAATGTAAAGATATTTTTAATTAGTGTAGCTTTATTGTTGATRGTAATATCTTCAGCAATTATCTAGTGAAACCCATTCTCCATACCTGATTTGCTCAATAAAACCTATTTGTGTTTTTTATAACATATTAGCTTCAAAATACCTGCCACAAGGGCACAGGTGACTTAATTACTTTTGAAGTCCTTACCTCCTTGGGGCTTGGGAAATACAGAGAAATATCTTGCATATTATTATTATTATTAATACTCTATATAATTTGTATGATATATATACACAAATTGTCTTTTTTCTTTTGCTGAAAAGTAGAGAATATTTCCAGCAGGAACAGTACTGCTTCAGCAAGCAGGTTTGAGGGAAAACTCTGCTTTTTTTTGTGGATATCTCTTCTGGAGAAATGTTTTTCCACTTTGTGCTGTGCAGATCTATTCTGGTGTGAAACAGGGAAATGCAACCTCAACATATTTGTGAAAATCTTTTACAGTAGTATATTSAGTACCTAGAAGGCTTGCAGAGTGAAATATGACATTGCAGATAAGCTGATAAGTGATGACGTAATTAATGTACTCATAAAGAGCATTAGCAACATCATTTCTATCCTTTTAAATATGTCACAATTTTTGTGAGCAAGTAGGCAGTTCTAACCAATTAATTCATAAGAATTTTCATTAATTTGGGGGACCTGACTGTAAACCAAGATGTTTTGAAAAGCATATTGGATTTTATAGCCAAATGATGAAAAAACCTCTCTCTCAAAAAGCAGTGCTGTAAAATTAAATTATTTTTTCTTGTAGGGTGGAGGGTAACAATATTTAAGATCCAACTGGTTTGAAATATGAAAGTGAAAAGATGGCTGTAGATTATTGATTTGAATCTGGAGAGAACCGAAATGCTTATGAAATAACATACCCCTTATGTCAAGTTTGATTTGCAAATTTTAAACTATTATAAAATGCTATTAAAGGATTTTAGTTTATTTTTGAGGTAATTTTGAATGACTGTTTCTCAGCCGAAGAGATAGTTTTTGAGAGCTGTCATTTTCTTGGTTGGGCACATACCATTTGGCCCCATAAATATCAATCATTTGCTTTGGATAAAAAAAAAAATTACCACAAAATCAAACTACACTTCAATATTTTTAAAATTTTATTTATTACTTTTGTGTGTCTGCCTTTTCTAGAGTGCATAGATTTATGCAGAATTATCAGGAAAAAAAAATGTAAGTTGCATCTTTAGACTAGTTAACAGTTTCATACAGTTATTTATGTATTGAAGTCCAGTAGCTTGAGAGTACGTAAAGTGTAACTCTCACTGGTGGACAAGCATTCAAGACAGACATTTAAGGTAAGGTAGGCTGCTCGTGGCGTTTAGATTTCATAAATTTCTGCACAAGGCTGGCAGATCTATGGCTGCACATCCTGCACATTTTTAATGTGGCAGCTGAAGGTCAGGAAGGATACCACAAAGCACTTAAAACTGTTTGCTAACGTAACTGATGCCAAACATTCGCGTGTGAGAAGACCATGCATCTGAAGTTTATTTCTTAACCTCAAATTTATAAATTAGTGAATTATTACGTGTACAAAACAATACGTTGTTAGGGCTGCTCAGGTGTATTCAAGTTTAAATAAAACTACAAATTTCATTTTTGCTTGAACATCCCCTTTGTATTTTTCAACACATTGCCACATACAGGAAACAGAATGTCTTTGATTTTTCAACGAAAACAACAAAAATTGTTAAAAAGTATATTTTCCATGGCTATTTGTACTCTGAGAGATATGAGCAAATTTCATTGGTAGCTTTCAAGCAAAAAAAAATTGACCAGGTCTATGATTTGTATTAATTCATATCCAATTGTATACATCTAAGTGTTATAAATGCTGGCTTCTTTAAAAGCACATTGATATTGAAGAGAAACACAGGTGTCTACTAATGCACTGCCTACTGAAATTCTACTAATTTATTCTTGTAAGTTAATGCAGTGCATTTTGTTTGCATACATATTACCCACATGGAAATCATTAATACCTGATAACATTGTATTGCTAGTTGAATTGCAATTTTCTTGCAAATCTGGCAGAATTTACCTTCTCAGAGACATCTAGAATAATCTTCAAATGCTTACGTTACAGTGAAACTTCTGTTTAACAATCCCTGCAGTTCTCTGTAAGGCTCAAAGGATGAAACTTCAAGGCCTCATATAACAGATGCAATAAGAAGCTAWTCACGATCCTAGATTATTAAGGACKCTGAGTCCCACAAAATCAGTTTGTCTCCTGATGAAGAGCAAGCCAGAAGGTGGGCTGCTATGTRCAGGTGGGCTGTGTATGTACTGCTTTCAGACCTAGGTTCCTGGGACTGCACCCATTAGCTCCCATTGTAAGCCTTCCCTAATGCAGCTGATATAAGAAATTGTAGGACTTATGCCCTTATTGTTAGCAGAAATATATCAGGAAAAAACCCAACAACCYCAAACCATTGCTCATAAGGCTGCTGTCCAAACCCAAGCCTGAAATGTCACTTCTTGGCATTTAAAACAAAAAATAAATTACAGATGTTTGTGCTGGAAGGGAAAACAAGGTCAGGACCTGTTTTTCGGCCATGGGTCTGACAGACACAGCTTAGCTTGTGTTTATACAACTAAATTCTTTTTCCATTTTTCCTCCCCAGACCAGTAAACCCCCTAAGTTAGCAGCTGTGGGGAATGGTCACTGGCCTACGTAGCCCTAAACTGGCCCCTAAACTCTGTGTGGCCATTGACTGGGGCACACCAATGCTGTTTTGACCTGAGCCAAAATCATGCCCAGGGATGGCTCTAGCAATTTTTGCAGCAGGGACAACTACAAGCCATGTTCATGCTTGAGCCCTGACTTTKTTTATTTTGCTTTTAAAGACAACTGGGGCAAGGGCAAAGTCCTGCAGAGAAGRGTAGCTTGTCCTGGAAGCACCTGGGGACTCCCCTGTCAACTGTGAGCTGTGTGTGAGCTCTGACCCTCATCCTTAGTCCTCACCTAAGCTACAGTGCCCATGGACCATGTCTGTGCCCATGGTCCTTGCTGGTGCAGCTGTCTGTGCCTGTGCCCATGGACCTCGCCGATCCTGACCATGACTTGACTTCTTGACTGGACCTCAGACCTTCCTTGTCACCATGAACTTCTCTGGAGATCACTGGGCTCTTGGCTGATCCTGGTGACCATCACTGACCTGCTCTGTTCACCTCATTTGGGGGYTGTGGGACAGGGCGTGGGTTAGTGAGACCCCAGCCTATCCAGCCTGGCTGTTACCCTGGCTCCCAGCTCCCTTGCCCTACAGACCAGTCTGTTCCTGACAGTCTGTCATTCCTCTCCTTCTCCCCAGCCTGCGGCAGGAGGGCACAGTGCCAGCTCTTCAACTTTTTGAGAGCAGAGGTTGATTTTGCCTACAATACCAAGAAGCATGGCATTAACAGCTGCAGGAAATGTATCTCCTAATACTGCGTTTGTCCTTTTCATAGTTGTATAGGAAAAACAAATCACCTTGGATATTCTTATATTCAGATCACAAAATTGTTTCATTTTAAAATTTATTCTAAACCTGCTGCAGTATTGGAGGTACAGCCGGGAGATATGAAGTATTCGTTCTTTTATGAACTTTAGTCGTTATTGGTCAAGACACTTCAACTACAGAACTGTTACTTCCATTTTCCAGGTCTTGCACAAATTAAAGTGTCATCACTTCTGTTGGAGAACTGGAAGAACCTCGGCTTTATGGTTCCAGCTCTAATAATTTTAAAGATGTAAGCAGTTTTCAAAGTCATTTTTAATGCTCAGGAACAATGATGTAAGCAGAAAATTGAAGAAAAKAGTTTAGTCTTTGTATCTAGTTGCTACGTTATGATACTAAAAATAAAAACTCATGGGAGAGATTCAGAAGATATAATTAAACTAAATGATAAAAGGAGCCATGTAGTTCATGCCCAAAACTCAAACCATGCCTTGGCATTGAAGATGAACAGAAATACGCTGTGTATCATAACTCATTGGTCATTGAAATTTATTAAGATTAATGAGGAAAGCAGGATGATCAATGCAATTGCTAGATGATAATGATAGGTGAAAGGATTTTTATTATGGCAAGAAAAGATCCTCAGATTTCTTGTAACTGAAAGAATTAGATGGCTTAAATACCCAGTGCTTGCAGCCTTTTCTCTCTGATTTACTCCAAACAACAGAAAGTCTGAAAATGATTGAATGGATGCTTTGTRGTCAATGTGAAATAAGTTTATGATGAATTAATTCTATTTGAAATAGCCTATTAAAAAAATGCTCAGTTTTATTCTACTTCACAGTATTGCTCACAATCTTAGGATTCAATAAAGAATATACTTCCTTCGCAGGGCCAGGATGATCCCTGGCTAAAATTAGCATGGTGCAGTCTGGTGGATTTTGTCCTCTACTTTTTAACTGTATACATGTGTGGTACTGAGTATTATGGGAATAGCACTTARTTGGTAAATAAGCATAGGTAGCTTCAAACTCCCCAAATTTGGCTGGAGGTCACATAAATAAGGAATTCTCAGGACACTTTCAAATTTACTGCCATGAGAAATCTGGAGTTAGATATGCTGAAAGAAAATGTTCTCACAACACAATAATCAGAGTTTAAACTGGTGACGACAAAAAGTAAAAAAAGATCTTTTTGGAGAGGAATAACTTTTTTATTATAATTTTTTAAAAATTTATTTCAGGGTTTTGGCATATTGGTAAAGATTCTTTAAATGTAAAACTGATTTAAGCATAACACAACAATGATACTAGATTAGAGCAAACGTCCTTCTAGGCATTGTTGTAGTTCCCATTGTTTTATACCCCTTCCTTAGGAAGATGATAAAAGCAGAGCAAGCATACAACATATTGTAACACTTAAAAAAATTAGTCTTTCGGTTTATGACTCTGGGACTTCAGGAGTCTGATGTGATGTATCTTTACTAGCCCTCAGTAGATTATTCTTCCTTGACCAAAATATTTAGTATCTACAAAAATATGTGTTAGAGTGCCACAGGTTAATTCAGCATTGTGTGAAATGCCCTCTCTTTGGTTTTTGAGCTTGTGTCCTGTTAGTTTCATTTGAAGTTTCCTAGCTTTTTATTGGAGGACACAGAAAACAATTACTTCTTGCTCTCCTTCCACATGTCATTCAGTGTTTTATGGGCTGCTATCACAGTCTGTCTCAGCCTGAAGAAACCTATCTATTCCTCATATGGAAGCTGTTCCATGTCTTTGATCATCCCTGCATGCTTTTTGGTGGGAAGAATTAGAATTATCTGTAGTCAAGATGTAGATACACCATATATTAATATATATTGGTAAAATAATGATCCCTGGTTCTCTCCCTCTTTCCTAAAAATGTACATTTGACTTGCTTATTTGACAGCTGTTTAGYTGGCATTTTCATGCATCTTAGTCCCAAGATCTCATTCCTGACTGGCAATAGTCAGTTCCTTTTACATGCAAAGTTAGGATCTGTTCTTTCATGTACATCACTTTATATCAAGGTACTTTGAATTACATTTGTCATTTTGTCATCCAGTGATTCATATTAGGTCCTTCTACAATTTTTCACCATTGGACCTTGCCTTTATTGTGTTTAATAACTTAGTTTCATTAGAAAACTTTGCCACTGGTTACACTTTAGGATCATTCATGGATTTGTAGAGTAACATCAATAAGATACTGATCAATATTATCACACATCCCTGGTAATACCATTCTACTGTGAAAACCGATCATTTACTTCTGTTCTTTGCTTCCTATCCTTTAACTGAGTATTTAGTTATGTGTGGACTTTCTTTGTTATTGTATAGCAGCTTGTTTCCTTCAAAAAGCTGGGGAGGGACAGAGACTCTTGGAACACTTGCAATCCAGACACCTTCTGTCTCTCTGCCATTGACTSTTTCAAGGACCTCAAATAGGTCGCTGAGTTGGAACTTTCATGTGGAAAAGATATTTTAACTTTTTCCTCCTTCTGTCACATCATCCATAATCCTACTAATTCTATTCTTTATTATAGTTTCACCTAATGTGGACAGGGGTGAAATCAGCTTACCAGCTACAGATTGCCCTGAAACTCTTTTTAAAGATTGAATGAATTAGTTTGCCGTCCAGGAATCTGTTGCCAAGGAAGTTTTAGAGGAGAAGTTGCACATTATTGTTCAACTATTTCATCCCAGAGTTCCTACATCTGGAGACAGTTACAATTAATTTTGTCTTTTTTTTCCTACTCTGCTCTTCAACTGAAACTTCAGCTTAAGACAGACCCYCTGATGAATCCTCGCCCATAGAAACAACAAAGCCAAATCAGCTATCGATACCCAGTCAGTTGTGTAGGCTATCTGCAGAAATTTTCTGTTAGAGTGAAAATAATTACTTGAATCTTATTACCATGTTAATGTTTTTCTAACATCCCTCAGAGAAAAGACTTGAGAAATAGAGGAAGCAGTTCTTCTTTCAGGATATACTATAATGGTGGCAGCATGTCTTAGCCTAAGACTTTCTGAAATATTTAAATCTGTGCCCATGGGCTCTGGTAGTGTACTTCTTCCTGATTAAATAATATTGCCACAAATCCTAACCTGGAGCATTGTGACATGAAAACATATGCTCTTGTTATTTTTGCTGTACATGGCTACATACAAAATGTGCAGATTTAGAACTTGTTTACAAATCCTTACTGAATACACAGTTGATTGATATCCAACACTTCAAACTCTGGCTGCTCAAAACATAAGACATGCCAAACTTGTACTACATTGAAATAACTTTCTTCTTTGGCCAAAAGAGAATTGTGACAAATCAAATACTTGAGTAAATCACATAATCGAATCAGAGTAATGAGAAGAATACGCTGATAATCTCATATTCATGGTTTTGGGAAGCTGACAGTCTTTCAATATTTGTTACATTTTTGTTTGGCTTTCATTTGTCTCAGGTCACCCAAACTGCCCAATTGTGACTTTTACATGTTGGTGAAGAATTTCTCTATTTCTATCTGGCAATATTTAGATTTTTTTCTAAATCTACTTTTGAAACAATACTGAAGCAAGAGATTTTCAAAAGTAGCCAAGATCTCCATGAAATGATTCAGATCCATGAAGAAAAGTCAATTGAATTAAGTGAATGCTTTTTTTTGTTTTATTTGTGTATTTTATAGGTTGAATAGTGTTTTCCCTATGCATGAATGAGCATAAGTTGACTTACATATCCAATACCTAGAAGTTGAAATGCAGCATTGACCTTACAAAAGCAGGTTGGAAATAGCAACTACAACTTGCATTGTACAGTTAGAAGTCCAACTAGAACAAATTTATTCCTAGAAGAAAATATGTATGATATATGTAAAATACATAATATATGATATGACAAATATGTGCTACACCTGGTGGTAAAAGTTTATGCCTAATATATCTCCCAGAGTATTTGTACAAGGGCACCGGCAAAAGACAAAAAAACATTGACAAGCCAGGGAGCTTATGGAGAAAGAAGCCATTAGAAGCTAAAATTGCATTTTTTGGCCCCTCAGCTACTGCTGACCCAATGACCCAATTTATTTCGGTTGGAATGTTATGCTGGGTGTCTGATGCTGCTTTGCAGATGTCCTTTTAAGTTAGGCAGTGCTGTAATTTGGAAGGATTTGTACATCCTTTGTTTCGGTAAGCGAGCAGTATTGCCTTGTGAAGACAGAATAGAAATTAGAGGATTAGAAAAGCCACATCATTGATGCTAGCATTTAACTGGTAATTTCTGATGGCTAGTTAGCTTGTGAAAAGCTACATGTTATAGGAATAAGTGACTTTATTGTGTTTCCATGACTTTCAGTTTTTCACTTTGCCCAGTGAGTTTGATTTGCCCTTCTCAGAAAATTACAGTCAGGCTTTCCTTTTTACAGTGCCCAGCTTAAATGCCATAGTTAGAATGTGGCTAAACACTTTCCTTATGCCAAGCTGTTCAGATAATTTTTGTTGAAGTGCCTGCAGATATGAATCCGTTAGATGGAAGAGACCTGCAAACCATGTTCCCCACTTCCTCAAAAGCTGTTCTAGGCACTAGGCTGTTATGAGAAAGGTACTCACACTACACTTTTCCTAGAACAATGTTCCTGAAACAAGGAGACATTTAGTGTTTGCTACAGGGATATGCAGCTTTGTGCTATGTCAAATATCTGCATTACATGTGGTTTGGAGTTGAAGTTCAAGAAGTTTTCCCATTCAGAACGGCAGCAAAGCTTAACCACGGGCTAGGTACTCAGTCTATCTTTCCGTGCAAGTGTGGCCAAGCAGAGAGATTTTTGGTTCAAAATGGAGGTGCCAGCTGGAGAACATCAGAAAGGAATCATTCTTAATCCTGTCTCTCTGAGTCTTAGGCATCTACATTTTGTCTGTGTCCAGACAAATTTTGTGATCACTTGAAACCATGCCRTAAGCTACTCTGACCTCGGTGCTGGAGGAGGTTATGGAGCAGATCATCTTGAGTGCCATCATGCGGCACGTGCAGAACAACCAGTCAATCAGGCCCAGTCAGCATGGGTTTACGAAAGGCAGGTCCTGCTTGACTAACCTGATCTTCTACAACAAGGTGACCTGCCTAGTGGGTGAGGGAAAGGCTGTGAATGTTGTCTACCTAGACTTTAGTAAAGCCTTTGACACCATTTCCCACAGCATTCTCCTGGAGAAACTGGCTGCTCATGGCTTGGACGGGCATACTCTTCTCTGGGTAAAAAACTGTCAGGGTGTCTGGGCCCAAAGTGTTGTGGTGAATGGAGTTAAATCCATTTGGCGGCTGGTCACAAGTGGTGTTTCCCAGGGCTCAGTATTGGGGCCAGTTCTGTTTAATATCTTTATCAATGATCTGGACGAGGGGATCAAGTGCACCCTCAGTAAGTTTGCAGATGACACAAAGTTGGGCRGGAGTGTTGATTTTCCTGAGGGTGGGAAGGCTCTGCAGAGGGATCTGGACAGACTGGATCAATGGGCCGAGACCAACTGTATGAGGTTCAACAAGACCAAGTGCTGGGTCCTGCACTTGGGTCACAACAACCCCACGCAACGCTACAGGTTTGAGGAAGAGTGGCTGGAAAGCTGCCCGGCGGAAAAGGACCTGGGGGTGCTGGCTGACAGCCGGCTGAACATGAGCCAGCAGTGTGCCCAGGTGGCTAAGAAGGCCAACAGCATCCTGGCCTGTATCAGGAATAGTGTGGCCAGCAGGAGTAGGGAGGTGATCGTGCCCCTGTACTCGGCACTGGTAAGGCCGCACCTCGAATCCTGTGTTCAGTTTTGGGCCCCTCACTACAAGAAGGACATTGAGGTGCTGGAGCGTGTCCAAAGAAGGGCAACAAAGCTGGTGAAGGGTCTGGAGCACAAGTCTTATGAGGAGCAGCTGAGGGAACTGGAGTTGTTTAGCCTGGAGGAAAGGAGGCTGAAGGGAGACCTTATCGCTGTCTACAACTACCTGAAAGGAGGCTGTAGCGAGGTGGGTGTTGGTCTCTTCTCCCAAGTAACGAGCAATAAGACAAGAGGAAATGACCTCAGGTTGTGCCAAGGGAGGTTTAGATTGGATTTTAGGAAAAAAGTCTTCACTGAAAGTGTTCTCAAGCATTGGAACAGGCTGCCCAGGGAAGTGGTTGAGTCACCATCCCTGGAAATAGATGTGGTGCTTAGGGACATGGTTTAGTGGTGGACTTGGCAGTGCTAGGTTAATGGTTGGACTTGATGATCTTAAAGGTCTTTTCCAACCTAAATGATTCTGTGATTCTATGATTCTATGATTCTTTCTCCTTCGTATTATAACAAGACATCATGGTGTTACTTCTCCTAGGTGAGCAGATCCTCTCCTCCTCAGGACAATACATATATGTTGAGTGAATTAAAAGATTTTTTTTCAGAAACATTCATATGCTACTTGTGATGTGAATAGTTAATTTCAACATTCTTTCTTACGGCACAAAAAGTCGGTGCAATTATGCAATCATTATGTAAATGGCTTCTGCCCCATTGACTCCTTCTTGAACGGTATAGGATACATTAAAGTAAAATCTGATACATTCAAATAATAACATGAATTTGAATTTGTAGCACTGACCATGACTAATAAATAGCAAAACAATGGAAGGTCATTTTTAGTATGTGGATAAAATTTAAATACTGATGCTCTTGATATACAAGTTTATTTTTGACATGGAGTTAAGCAATTAAGCAAGGTGAGGCATTGGAGCAAAAATATAATCAAATATATTTATTTCTTAAATGGTACTGGTTGAATAAGATATTGATATTTTTTCTGACAGTCTGCATAATGATAATGCCATAGCTGCAGTAACTATGCAGATGTCTATCCTAAAGCTGGACGGTCCTTATTGTCCAGATCTACTTTTGATGTAGCACTTTTCTGGCTCTTCATGCTATGTCACATTTGTTCAAAGAAATGGGACCCAAAGTTGCCTGAGTTTAACTTCATCAACTGGACTACACCCACTGATTAGGATCTCAGCTGAACCAGTGACCGCTGGAATCTATGAATATCCTCCACTTTCCTAGTCTTGCCTGGCTTATCCCCTAGTGACAGCAAGCTGTGTGCTTCTTCTGAATGAGGCAAAAAATGCTGTCAGGCGTGGTGCAAGAAACACTTCCCCAGAGCAGCAATTATATGCCAAGATAGAGAGCATTTGTTCAAGGAGCTGTCAGTGTACCAGAGGCATAGTATCTCGCCCATGACTGCCTTTTGAGGCCAAATTAAAGAATTTTTTGGCCAATATTCTTCAGCGAGATGGTGGAATCTCATGGAAGTAGCCCAGGAGTGCTGCAGGACTAGCTGGAGGGTATATGGAAAAGGTGTTCCCTCTGCCTGGCAGGAGAGGCTGCTGCTGCTGCTTTCAGCTAAATTATCATCTCAGCACACTTGTGCTTCAAGTACTTAACCGGTAACTGCTTCAAGTGCAGTCATTTAATTTTTAAAAAAATGCTGCTTGAATAGTAGCCTTAAATAATGTAAATAATGTTAATTGATTATGATAAATGTAGTTCTTAATTTAGGTAATGGATTGTACAATGTCATAAGTAGACTGCTTTTAAAAAGGGGGTAGTAATTATAATGTAAAAACTATGGTAAAAACATGCTTAAATTTAATGAATGCCATTGATCTTAAAAAAAGATAGTCAAACCCCAGAGTGCACCAAGGGGCTTAATTTCCCCCAGGAGCCACATCTGGGATCCCTCCACAAACCCCCTCCCCATGAGTCCAGCATCTCCAGTTCAGCCCTGGCCTGAGCACTGCTGTGGGCAGACCTGCGCCCAGCTCTGTCCCTGCCACCCTGACGTCCTGACTGGCCTCCCTGGAGAGTCCGCAGGTCAGTGCTGGGGGTAGTCTTGTCTCCAGGCTTATCTCCAGTCTTCTCTCTGGCTCTGCCTCCCGGATGGACCTCAGACTGRTGTTATGGGCAGCCTTACCTCCAGTCCTTCCTCCTGCCCTGCCTCCTGCTGCTCCTGACTAGGGTCCCAAAATTGGACCCTGGACCTTCCTCACCACCTCTCCTTGTCTGGGATTGTCGATGGGATCTGCCACTGCCACCATCCTGRCGCTGCTCAGGTCCTGCGGGACTGCACCCTGGTCAGGGAGGGCACCCCACGGTCTGTGCTGTGGTCACCCTCCACTCCTTCCTCTTTCTTCCTCAGGAGCAGCCCCACTATGCTGATGCCTGACTGAGAGGTTAATATCTAGGATTTTTTTTCCTTCAAAGCTAATCCATTTATAAACGCTGAAACAGTCAGAAGAGACTTYGTCTGCTGTAAAGATCAGATAGGCCCTATTTGTTTTTCTGATGAATGTTGCAGGCTTTGAAATGCAAGATACCAAATTTGAAGAAGGAAAACTACAGTCGTATTCTCACTGATGTCACCACTTGCAAAGTAGTCACTGGAGTCATTGGCACTCTTCAGATCATCCCAGTTTTTGTGCTACAAGTGTAATACTGCGCCCTGCCAGAGGCACAGTTCACATCACAGCTTGGATGATTTGTGTGCAAGTGTGCACAAGTAGTCAAAAAAAGTAATATCGCCTAAGCCTGAATCATTTAATTTCATCTGCTAAATAAATATTTGCATTGGTAAGTGTCCTGTCCCATGCTCTMCATGACCTAAAAAAATTAATTCAAACACTGATCTCATATATACACATTTGCTGCTTCCCACTGCTTATACACTTGCAATTTCAGCATCCATTTATAGCGGTGTACATATACTGCAGTATAACCTCCTCCGATTTTTACTCTGTCCCCTTTTTATGTCTCTCAGGGAATATAAGACTGTAGATCTTCATCTCTGCAAACTCAAAAAATTAGTTCTCTCTCCCCACGAAGTGGAGGAAAGCACATCCTGCTGGTATGGTATTCTCAGGAAATGCTTTTTTATCTGCTCCAGCTCTGAAGCATGGCTCGAGCACTTCCATCAGTTGCCTAAGAAAGTAACAATGGCTGTAATGGATCATCTTTCTCATTACAGGGCAAGATGAGAATCCTTCAAGTAAGGAGTGGCCAAATTATAGGGTTTCTTGAAGACAAAACCCATCATTATAAATTATTCTTGGATATGCACAGATAGTCACTTCAGTGAACCGGTCACAGGAGTCACMCTGCAGTGTTGTAATTGTTAATATATTTGTAACAGGCACGTAAACTTAGAAAGTACTGTCATATGGGAAAATATTTTATGTGTATTCAGCCCAACCTGCTCTTCTAAGAGCATTTTGACTGCATCTAGATACTTAGTACAGTAATACCACTTTTAAATTAAAGTTTTAAATTTAGGGATAAACCACAAAATTCTGCTTGAATATAATTAATATTTGAACATGTGTACTTGAATAGGAAAAATTATATTTGTCATATGCCTTGCTATGCTTAAATTTAATTCAGTAGCACCAAGTTTCCACAAAAATAAAACCCACCCAAACACACATTATTTTTAATCTTAGGGCATCTTCTTTCCAAGTGTATTCTTTGAAAATCAGGACAGTTGCACATTTCATACCATTGTGTTTTGGGAAAAATATAGAGGGAGGAGACAGAAAGACAGCTTTAGTGTAACTCCGTCCAGTAACTGTTTGAGCAATCAATGGCAAAAGTCAAAGGTTGTTTTATTTGCCTTTAAAGTCAATGGAGGAATGAAACTACTATAAAAGTATCCAGAGTTGAGAAGTCAAATATTTATTAAGACTGCAGGAAAGATTGAGCTGATTATAGGGCTTCCAATAGGGTTTTAGGTTCCTCTTTCAAATAAAATACAATCAATATAATCCATCAGAGCAGTCCTCAGTTTATTAGATTCTTCTACTTAGGAGGTCTTTGCAGAGTTCAATTTGTCTTATTGGTTTGTGTTGAGATACTAAGGGCAGAATCTTCTAGAGCTRTATATAAAGAGTAATTACTGTTCTTCTTCCACCTCAAAAGAGTAATCCCTAGTAAAATAAACAGATGGTATTAAGTTATTTTCATCTCAAACTTCCATAGTTCAGACCTAGACTTCTAAAAATGGTATCAATCTTGGCCCATCTCTATTTGTAATACTGAAATTAATGTGTACTTGGTGATATAACACTGAGAGGGAGGGCTAAGGTAGAAAACTTTGAACACTGTTTATAGTGGTTTCTTATATCTCTTTTTCCCACAGAGTTTCATGGGGACTTTTRGGATGACATTAAGCATAATTCCATTAACACTGTAGCTACACTTTCTAATAAAGTATTACAATTATGTAAATATATGTACTTTAATTATGTGATTARGCCGACAGTAATTATGTATCTGCATAGCCAATTATGAGTTAAAATTACATTAAAAACAATGTCACTCAATGCAAAGAACAAAAAGAAGATTAGAGATGTGGAAATGAAAAATATGGAAATGCATGTCAAAGGTTATTGCAAGCCATTCATTCATATAAACTAACATTGCTCTACCTTACCCACGTCTGTTCTGTTTCCCAACTGTTACAGTACCTAGGACTACTTTTGTTGTACTCTTTTTCTATCTGTTCAAAGATGCTGACAGTGAAGTGATGTGAGGTGAGACAATATAGCCATGCGTCTCCCAAGAATTCTCTGTTCGTTACAGATTCCTCCTTAAAGAAAACCAAAACCCCTTACAGTTTGTCTTGCAATGTGATTTAAAAATATGCTTTGGGGCATGAATGGGCTAGAAGTGCTCTCAAGGCTAAAGCTGTTTTATGTACTGAGATTTGGGAGAGTTAGATCTTGCTGGCTAGCACTGAGCATAGAAAATCTCAGTGATTGTCTTCTTGCCATCAACACTGAACATGGCTTAAACACATTGTTTCACCTGTTCACAAACTTGATTTGCTGCTTATTGACAAATTTCTGTGATACCAAATATTTTCCAAGCAGAATACATTGTAGTTTGACTTTTATTTATTTCCCAAGACATGCTTGTTTTAAGTACATGAACTTACGAACTCTGATCATAAAGGACTATATATGCTTTGCCAGCTGGTCTCCTGAAAGCATGGCAGGACTCTTGATTTATATAGATACTTTATTTAACTAAATGAGATAGTGTTATTTATTTTTGATCTATAACCACACAAAAATCTTTGAAGTAATATATCTTGCTTTTCAAGGAGTCATGACATGTAGACAGAGGTAGCTTAAGCGGTTCATTCAGATTTAGAAGCTGTAATTTATCAAGTGCAACGTATATAGAGAAATTAGCTTGATGCAGCTAATGCACCAAACTGAATGTTATCCTCTCTCATTCAGGTTGCTTTTAACTAAGGGCATATACAGCAGTAACTCATAGCTAGAGATTTACAATATTTGGGAGCATCAGCAATTTTTGCATCTGTAATTTGTCACTTTYAGGTGAAAAGAGGAACTAGCACATCCCCAGAGGATTTTCCTATTTAAGACACTGCAATAGGCATATCAGATGGAAGTTTATTTTCTTCATAAACCTGATCCTACTTTACAGAGCTGTAATGCCAGATTATGGGTGAAGAAATACTAGCCACATGTAAAAGCCTTTTTCACAGTTTATTAAGCCTGATAAAGCATTATTTTTATTTTCTGTAAGTAATCAATCGCATTTTTTTCCTAATACATTTCATTATGTTTTGTTCTGCATAACCTTTCTGTAACAAACCTGATCGTAGAAAATGATTATTTCAGTGTGGAAATCATGCATATATAACCCAATTTATTGTTTTAGATCTTCTTTCATGCTGGGTGTGATAATGATTCAGAAGGCTGCAGAAGAGAGTAAGCATAAATTTGGTAGAACAATGATTATTCTAAGCAAAGAAGAGATATTCCACAGATACAGCACAAGAATATGCCCTCTTGATTGTCTGTGGTGCAGAAAGAAGTAATAATAACATGGTGTGGAAAGAAGTTTGGTGTTAGATAAGGTTTACATAACCAGGCTTTTTAGTCAATTAAATTCTGTCTTGTCAGGAAGCTACTTGTCATGGTGTGGAGAAGCCCATTTTTGGTCACGCAGGGAAACACTGAGTTCAGAGGTACCGGAATGGTGCAAAGGGAATGAACATGGTCCAGATAGACACTGAAATGTTAGGCTGAAAAAGGCCAGCTTAGAGCAAAGTAACAGATGTTTTTAAATGAAGTAATAGGAAGAGAGAAGTAAAAATGTCTGTACAGAAACCTTGAAAGGGCTCCAGACTACTAGAAGGTGCAATGTACACAAAAAGATTTGCCATTTTTCTTTCCTCCAGTACTTCATCAACCAAACTTCATTTTAATGGTAAATTAGCACTCATTAATGTTTTTTTTTATCATGTTGACTTTTTTCTTTTTTTTTCCCTTTTTTTTTTTTTTTTAACTTGGGATTTATAAAAGCAGTATGTGGTATTCTTTCCGTTTAATTCAGGTATCTATCCTGCATTTACATTTTGGGTGCTCAGTGAAGCTATTCTAGTGTAAGTGCCTAAGATCCCAGCTCGGTGGGTTGGTTCTCATTCAGAGGGTATCCATTTCAGTTAAACAGACTTGTGTTCTAGCATTGGTATTTTCCATTGGGAAACACTTCATTGAGTACTTCTCACAGTCTCCTTTACACTGAGGATAACTGTGATTTGCAAAGTGTCGGCAATATGTGGTTTTTGATCCAGATACATTGTATGATTATACTCCTGATATAGGAACACATAGATCTGTAGCAAAATCCATGTGTACAGGTATGTAAGATTTCCTCCTTTTCTTCCCCTTTTTTCATCACTGTACTTTTCTTCAGAAGGGATTCTTGCAGCATGTCTCAGCGCTCCTGAAGTAAGAAAAAAAAAAAAAGTTCTTGAAAAATCTCTTTTGAAAAGGTCGTGAGGATTTCACAAATAATGGCTTAGTTTATTAATCATGAGGAAAACCTTGTAGAACAACTAACGATGGTTTGCCATGCTAAATGTGTTTATTACAGTCAGTGTAACATTAAATGCCAAAAGAATTATTCTTTAGTAGAATATTTAAACTGAATTTATAAAAATTTTCTAGCCAATTTATATAATTTTGTATTTGTCATAGTATAAGAATGGTTATGATGTCTGTTTATATATAAGGAGTGTCTAGATATATTTTATGAATTCATATGAAGTAGAATTTTGATATATGAAATCTACAGCTTCTATTAGAAAAAAACATCATCTTATTTGGATGGTGCTTTAGGGGTCAGAAACATGAGGCTACATTTCATATGTCTTTTAACTAGGCTGCTTACCAGCTGACATTATTGTTTGATAAATTACCTATATCCATCATTATCAGGCTCTGCCTTAAATTTGGAGGTCAGTGGCCCTTTGCATCATGATTCACAAGACCTGACATTCCCTCATTGCTTGCGGAAATTTCCCTTCTGTTATGTTGCTGACCCAATCCATGCTTCCATTTTTGCTTGCAGTTCTGCCTTGCACTATTGTTTTTGCTGATCGATCTCCATCTYTCCTTGGTATGTCCCTGAAATATTTCAGCTTGCTCTCCTTGATGTTCTGGGAGCAGTAAATGGTTCTTTCTGCTCTGCTGCAATATACGCTCATTTGTCTTCTTTCCTGCTCTGATGTCTTCGATGTATATCAGCCACACAGCATCTCAAAGGACTCTGATGACTTCACATTTGCTGCCTTGAGGATCCAGCTTTCACAGTTATACCTAGCAATAGATCAAATTGTCAGTGATTACACCAGCTTGACCTTTATGAGCAGGTCTCCAACCTGCCCTTTTCTCTCAGAATACCTTTTAATTTAACATCTGCTGAATATGGCATAGCCAACCTTATCCAGATGTCACCTTGTTCAGATGTTACTATCTTTATGCATAATGAAGACTAGGTAGTTCCTATATTTTTCTCCTTCTCTCATACTTCTTTTTAATCTAAATAAAATGATCCAATGTCTTCCTTTCTTATCCTTTATTGCTGTGTTTGTGCTTCAACGGAAGAGCACAAACTTTTTTTAATCAGCTTATTCTGAGGCAATAGTCTAGCATTATTGCAAATTCAACTTGAATTTGAAAGAGACAAACATTTTGGACCTAGATTGAAAACTCTTCACTGTCAGATTTTTTCAGGAACAAGTATACTTCTGAAGTCTCTAGTTTAGTGGCAGATCAGAAAATTAGACCCATGATGTAGTTCTACCTCATTTGGGCGTTTTCAATTTTATAGTAAATTACTGGTATTTGCCTTCAGAATCAGATTTTGTTTCCAGAAAATTAAATGAAATAATTTTTAAAAAATTATATCAGTAAAGTCTAGTGGCTAATGGATTGTACTCTGTCAGGAGACTGGTAAAAAAGTGGAGTGCACAGTGGTGTGTGCTGGAACTTTTCTTATTTAATATCTTCATCCATGACTTGGAGGAGCTGATGAAGTGCTTGCTCCTCAGTTTGGAGATGAGATCAAATAACAGGGGGAGAGCTGATGCCACTGAATGGCAAGGCTGCCATTCAGAGGGAGGTAGAGAGGCAGAAGGAATGGGCTGCCAGGAACCTCACAAAATTCAGTAAGGACAAAAGGCAATTTGTGCACGTTGGAAGGAAGAGTCCCTGGCAGGGGCAGGCCTGTTGAAGAAGCCCTGAGGGTCATGGTAGGCAGTGAACTGAGGCTGATCCAGCAGTGAGACCTGGCAGCATAGAAGCCAAAAGTGTCCTGGGCTGTGTTAGTGGGAGCACAGCCAGGAGATCCAGAGCAAGTGATTATCCCCCTCTGTTCAGCACTTGTTAAACCGTATCTGGAAAAGTACATCCAATTTTGGGCTCCCAATTCAAGGAAGTCATTGATAAACTGGAGTGAATTCAATGAAAGGCCACCAAGATGGTCAGGGGAGCTGGAGAACTTGCCCTATGAGAAGAGGACGAGGGATCTGGGCTTATGCAGCTTGGAGCACAGATGGCTTTGAGGGAGCCTAACAGCAGCCCCAGTGCCGATGGGGAGGTGACTGAGCAGATGGAGGCAGGCTGTTCACACAGCAGTGCATGGCAGGAGACAAGAGGCATCAGGCATAAACTGAAACAAGAGAGGTTCAGACTACAGATAAAGAGAAACTTTTCCACCATGAGAACAGCCAAGTAGTGGGGCAGGTTGCCCAAAGAGGTTGTACAGTTTCCATCCTTGGAGATTTTCCAAGACAAACTCGAATGAGCAACCAAGTCTGATTGCAGAGCTAACATTGCTTTGAGCATGAGGCTGGACTAGAGACCTTCTTATGTCCCTTCCAAAGGGAATTATTCTTCGATTCAGTGATTAGTCTAATATGGAGCAACTATCATAGATTCACTTTCTGATATTGAAGCAGAGTATTGAAAGGAAATAATTGAAAAGTCTTACTAAAAACTATGCGGACAGAGCTCTGATGTACCCGTAAGCTGCCTGGAAATGTTAACACTGTATATCAGTGCATCCAGCTGTAATTTGTAGATCACTGCTTAAGGTATGTAAGGTATTACTCATTGTGATCTGTCTCTTCGCTTTTGGCATCTGTCCCCTAAGGGATACTGTACCTCTGAGACCACTTTTTCTGTTAACAGACACTTTTGATAACTCTACTTTATCTGAAGTGCAAGATTTAAAGAAAGCAATCACACATCCATATAGCACAATTTTGAATTATTTGAAAAGGATCCGCTTGGAGGTTTTTTGGACTGATTTTGTGTTTTCTAAGAAATGTTTTCAAATATTTATTAATTATTATATAAGTGAAAGCTTTAAAAGTATATAATAATTTTCTTGTATTGCTTGTATAAGCTTGCATTGCTTATTTCTTTAAACTTACTGTCTCATGTAATATTCTCTTCCACTCTTCCTGTGCTTACCTGCATTGCACATCCTGACTGCTTGAAGAAATAGTCACTGACCGTTTATCTGTCTAGACTCAAGAAGTCAAGCTCTTTCAGTCCTTCTTGTGTGACAGGCATTCCATTCTATATTTTACCTCAGTAGACCTTTTCTTTATCATTTTTATTTGTATAAATGTTTCTTTAATATTTGTGATCAAATGTGTACAACTACACTTGCTAGATGATTGTTTTTTATCCATCCCTTATAAAATGGTACTGTTACTTTTCTGGTACAACTAAAAATACCTCGCCTGATGCATCATAGCAAAAGTTGCCTTTCTTCACGGGTGCTTTCAGCGATTAATTCATGCACTCAGGGCTGCTTTCCCTTCTGCCTTTGCACCTGACTGAATTCCCTACTTAACACAGAAGTTTTATCTCTAGTCCCTAATGCACACCAGTGTGTTTCTCAAGTTTTTATTATGTAAGTTCTCGACACCAGCTTTCTCTTTGGATGATACTTAACTGTCTTATCTAATTACATCATAGGTTATGTATTTCATAAGTACATTTCCGTTTTCCTACAAAAGTAAATACTGATAAAATTAAGTATGCTAAGTCCTAAAAATAGTTCTTTAAGACTTTCAGTGATAACTGTTCCATCTGTTCTTAAAAATAGTGTTCCTCTATCCTACCCTTCATTCACTTTACATTTTCTTTACAGAAGTCCCTTTATCCTACTCTTCACTCAATTTGTGTTTCTTGCATTCTTTATGCTTAACTAATGATTTTCAAGTCTCATATTATGTGTTTTACGAAAATCCAAACAGATGAGATCTACCTTTCTGTCATATAAAGATCAATTATATTCTCAAAGAAAGATATACACCTGCTCAAATATAATTTATTGTTTTGATGGTTTTTTGGAAGTCAGCTCTTTTAGAATTGCTAAAGTTGATTACCCTGACATATGAATTATAGAATATTTAGCTTTAGTAACTGAACTAGACAGTGTTTAAGTGTGCTAGGGCACATGCACTAACACTGGACAACCATCATGTAAAAATTTTCAATGGGCTCTATAGATTTTTGTCTTGACCAGTTTAACCTCTGTTTTACCTTGGCTGTAGTAGACTCTTGGAAAAGGTGAGTTAGCAAGTACTAGCTTCAGTTTTTATTAGCTTAATTTTCTAATCTAGAAAAGTCACAAGGGCTTTGTGATTGGCCTTTCATTGTTCTTGGCGTTTCATTGCTGAGCATGTTGAAATAAAGTAAAAAAGCAATGCAATGTCAGGAACAATTGTAATTCCTGTACTTTTTGGACAAAAATATTCTCTTCCATATTTCACTTTGTCATAAAAATGGTAGGCAAGAAGGTTGTGCAAGTGGAAGTTGCCGGGTATTCCTTTTTGCCAGGACCCAGAACTTTCCCATGTACACCTGGAGGAACAATTCTTGTCAGCCCCATGCTGGCCTGTAAACAGGATTCAGAGCCTAGACTGGTTTTGGTGGAAAACACATTATATTCTGGCAATGAATATGACTTCTCAAATGCAAAAATACTCACTATTTAAGATGAGTTTTAATGCGGGAAAGGTTTTTCCAGACCCCACAAGCTAAATTAATCCATTAAAGTGTTTTGCAAAACCTCCTTCAATTGGGTAATAAAAGACCTGCAGGATAAAAAAGACCTGCAGAAAAACTGATCTAACACAGAGGAAATTAAGGAGTTAACAGATGCCACATTCCTTCTGAGAGCAACTGTGTGCTACTTACTGTTTGCACTCAGTGTCTGCTTAACACTTAACTCATCATTCATCTCCCTGACTCACTTTTTTTCAGCTATTTACTTTGATACAGCAATAATGGAGCCCTTTGTGGTATTGATGTGCACTCACCCATACACACCAAATTAACAGAGGATCTTTCTTCTTTGGAGTTAGCTTCAATTAGCCCACTTAGAGTCTTGGAATGAGTGTCCTTCCTGACCTTCAGGCCAGGTTGTTTCTAGAAAATGATTTAACTAGATTGGACGGTAGACAGAAATGGCAGTCTTGTTTACTGTCCAGCTGATAGACTAAGCCTATGATAATTAAAAAAAAAAAAAAAAAAGCAGTCCTAATTGGTGACTCAGAGCCCATTGTACCAGTAATTATATACTACATGTTGAGGCCTTTTTTTCCATTTTTAAAGGGTATTTTAGCCCCAATTTCCTCTAATACTATCAAACCAATATGTTTCAAGCAACATAAATGTATTGACTATCAGAATATTTTACTGTGAAAATTCAACTGTTTCTGTATGCTTTGTTTCTTCATTCATTACATTTATTAGCATTTCAGCATAAGAAAGAAAAACACCAGAGAGGAAAATTTTAATAGAGGTACTCTGACTGTTCAAATTGAGAGAATATAAGTAAAATACGTCCTAACATTTTTAATTCTAAACTACTTTTTTCAAAATGTGCTTTGATGATTGTTTAAATTATTATTTATGAAACTTAATTTTTTTATTTATTTATTTATTTATTTATTTATTATTAAATATTTATACAATATTTAACATTGTATTTTAATCCATTTATCTACAGTTTTTTAAAAAGGCAGCTTAGAAGTAAAACCAGTAGGATATACTTTGCTGAACTGCAGATATTCTGCACAGAAACAGTTAATGAACTCAGATTTGGTGTGTGTTTTCATATGTAACTGGTAGTATATTTTGAAAGTTAACCAAGGAAAAGATATACTTTTTAGCACAATTATTTTTAGAAAGATTAATTAAAACTAATTCAGTCAGTTGAAAAGGAAGCTAGCACAGAAAAATAACTTGTTATGATTTTGCTTTTTGTCTAAATCATGTGGTAGAGTATATCACTACAGAACAGAAGACAGTATTAATGTCAGTGTTTGTGCAGACACTTTTCTGACACGACACCTATTCATACTGGGAGGTTACACCACTGTGTTTGGCATGCAGTCCGTAATACGATAATTATATGAAAGACTGAATTCACAAACATAAACAAGACAAGATAATACACAGATCTGTGTCTATAATTCCATCCGCAGTCATCAGTCATTTTACCACAGGCTGGCATTCACTATCAAAGCAAAAATATATGAACTCTTCTGTCTAGCAGTGAATAGTTGGTGCATCAAGAGGATGTTTTCACCAAACCCACTGGCAATTTTATAATTTGTGATTGTGCATTTGATGTATGCACTTGAACAGTCTCAGTGAAAAATTCTCTCCCAACAGTTACCAAGTCTCCTGTTCCACTTGTGGAAAGCAGTGTTAGTAACATTCATCCTACTGATCTCAGACATTCACTACGGATGCTGAAGAGAACTATCTCTCTTGACTGATGACAGGTGAAGCCAAATGGATTTCTTAGTCTAATTCCCTCAAGTTAGATGAGGTGAAATTTACATTTCAAGGCGGTGACTGCCATTTCGCTATTCTCTGGGCATTGAACTGTCCTCCAAGGTGATATAAATGATTTCAGACATAACAAAATGAAAATGAAATTCATATAGTTTGTGTTTGAACGTGGAAGTGTACAGTATAGACAGCAGGTTGCATAAGGACAGTTTAAAATTAATAATATGAAGATGTGTAAAATTGCAGAACATACATAACTACAGTGGATGAATTAATTAAAAAATAAACTGAACAACCTTAACAATATTGAGTAGTTTGTTAATGAGTATGTGCCTAAACCCTACAAGATCCACAACCTTGTCTTTCTACTACCTATATTTACAAGAGGTTAATTTAAGGGTTTCCTGATTTGGGAACTGGATTCCGCTCAAATAGAGTTGCACATGATGCCGTTGCTGCCTTTCAGAGACAAGCGTGGGAAGGCACCTCATCTAATTCTTTCCTTTGCCCAGAGAGTTGCTGCCTAGTTAATACAATCAGTCCCAGGAATGGGAGATGTAGTGTCATCTGTGTTTATGCCTGCTTGGGCATGCACAGGGAGAAAATTCTGATTTCTGCCACATGCTGTGTGGCTCCCCAGAGAAAACAGTGAGCAGAGCTTGCTGTAGGCAGTGTTTAACAGCAGTACAGAAGCTATAATTTCAAGTTTTATTGAGCTAGGCTATTCCGCTTTACAGAACAGCTTTGCCTGTGCCCCAAGGAAAGATCAGCTCTGTATAAACCACTCTCTGCTGCTACTGGGTGAGACAACATACACAGGCAATCTATTCCAGAACTTCACCATCCTCACAGAGTTATTCTTACAGCAGGGTTCATCTTGAGTTTCAGGTGTAAATTTACGTATATACAAAGGAGACATCTGCATGTGAGCTGAGCATCTGAGCTGTTATACTCAGTGAAAATCTAGTCAATAGAGTCAGTGGAGTCCAGGGACTTATTCAGCTGACCAAGCGTAAGTGCCAAGTTTTGGCTAAGATGAACAGCTCTCTAAGCTCCACTGAATATGATGGTAACCTAGCTATCTAGCTTACATGTGGATGCCTGTGTTTTCATCACTTAAATGTAAGTATGTGAAGATGAAGCTGGTTCATATCCCTTCACATCTCACATAAGTCCACATTTCTGAAAATTTCTGAACTACATGTTCTATCCAAAGTAACCATGGGGAATAATTTACTTTTGATATTCTTACGTATTTGAAGACTGTTGTCATTTTTGCCTTTAGCTCACTTTTTTCTGACCTAAATAACCTCAGTTTGTTTAGCATCTTCCCATAGGCCATATTTTCTAAAATTCTGATTGTTCTCATTGCTCTCTTCTGGAGTCTTTCCAACATCTTCACACCTTTCTTGAAGTGCATTGACTAAACCAGATAAAGTATTCCAGCTGAAGCTTGACTGTGGAAAGAGTCTTCAGTGGATGTTAGTCACAGAATCATAGAATGGTTTGGGTTGGAAGGGACCTTAAAGATCATCTAGTCCCAACCYCCCTGCCATGGGCAGGGATACCTTCCACTAGATCAGGTTGATCAAAGCCTCATTCCACCTTGAACACTTTCAGAGAGGGGGCAGTCGTCTTTATTCAATCTAGTCTGGCAAATCAAAAACTTTGAAATGAGTTCCATGAATATTTAATTATTCCCCATGAAGTAAAATGACTTCAGCAGAAGCGTCTTACTTTCTCACATGCATTTCAATATACCTTATAATCTCATTTCTTTACTTTCCTTCAAGACTGGTGATTCAAGTTGTAAGTCCTTGATTATGACCAGAAATTTGAGCTAGATCTCCAAAGGTACTGAGCTATCGGACAGGAAGAGAGCAAGCTTATTTTCTGGCCATATTGAGAAAGCAAGGATAGGCCCTTCCTCCAATTGTTTGAGCTGAGTATTTTGTGCAGAGGGAGAAATTGTCATTCAGCTTAATAAGACACTTAATCTGAAGAGATGTGAAACTGAAAACGTGCTCCCACACTTCGTTGTTTCCTATTGTCTTAGGCAGCTCCCTGCAAAGTCTGGGAGATGTGAACTTTACTGGTACCTAACAAGTAAGAACTGTAGTGAGAAATATCATGACACCTGAATCTAAATTGTGTGTCTAGGTCTTGTATCTCTTCCTGAATCAGATCTTCCCCTTTAATATTATACAGTTATTAGTTATTTTGATAGTCAAGGGGAAAATTGAGTAGGAAAGAGTTGGCCTGCTGGCATGCTGGCAGTGTCTTCTGTCTGAGAGTTAAGATTGCTTCAAAATCTGATTTCGGCAGCTGATACACCATGCTTTGGATATGTTGACCTTGCTCTTCTCAGTGTATCTCTAGCCAAATCCTTAAGGCTGTAGCAATGACATCTGTCTAACCAGAAATACCCATTTGGTGTCCCAGCTTGGTTCTACCTGGTGCCTCATGATGCCTTTGCAAGAGCTGAGAAAGACATAGAGGCAAACAAAGGCTATACATGAAGTTAACATTAAAATGAGAAATACATGGTAGACAATATTCAGGCTGACAGCAAAGCCCCGTGTATCAGCCTTACCATATCATATGCAGTAAGTGGTTTTCTCTCACCTAACATTGTATGTCCTGTGAAATACACAGACATTTGAAATGCGAATACCTTTATCATAGAGAAAGTTTCGTAATACCTTTGAAAGTCTTTCATGGTTATAATGGAATTGAGAATATATTTAGAGTAGCCAATGACAAGCAATTTCGCAATTAAAATTCAGCTTCAACAAATGGAATGATACAATGCTAATAAGATTAGAAAGCCTGAGCCAATTTTCATATGCAGAAACATGTGAACAATAATTTCTAATCCACAAAATGTTTGAAGGCTGTATTTACAGAAAAATGAGGAATGATATGTGTGTATTTACAAATATATATCTAATCTCTTACAGCCCAGATTCTGCAGTCTTGCTAGCACCCTTTTGATCCTGAATAGGAAGAGCTTTTCTTCATATTCATTATTGGAAAGATATCTGCATACATATAAATGCATATATATACATAACAGTTATAAAGTAACTTGTCTACCTCCCATTTTCGATACGGTGGTCAACATTCATTTGATTTCTATGATGTTTTGGTTTTTCACTCTTTGAGGTTTAAATGCCATATTCATTAACAATCAGCACAGAACTACTGTTTTTCTCTGGAGTTGCCTGAAGGGGCAGAAATTTTAAGTGTGAAAAGGGGTTTTACTGAATTCTTCTAAGAAAAAGATGGCAGAAGAAGTGGATCTTGAAAGGTTGCATTTAGAAAGTGGATACTGTTGACCCATTGCACAAATGTCAGGGTCAACAGAGCTCACAATGGGGGAAGCTGTCCATGTTGTTTCTGTGGGAACTGGAGTAGGAAGAAAGAAAGAAAGTGGTATCTGAAAGGAAGAAAATAAGGGGGGTGGATGGAATTTTTAAAGATCCATCTAGTACTATTGTTTGTGATATTTAAGCTATTGAACAACCATCATCTTATTATACTCTTGTTGGGCCATGCCTACAGGGCTTTCCCAGTAAGGAAAGCATAGTAAGAAAAATTAATAACATGTGTTRATGATAGCTTGTTGACATAAAAACTAGATTCCTGTCAAATGTTTCTGCTGCATGTACATTAGCATTAAGCTTCTCTTAAACAGAAAATGAAAAACATTCCCTTCTGTTTTAATAGGTTAGACTACTGAAGTTTGCTTATGCTTAGAATATATGTCTTGTCTGTGAACTCTGGTGAATAGTCCTTTCCTGGGATATGCTTTAATTATTTCAAAATATTAAAGGCTGTGCTTGTTGATTTCAAGTTTCCCATGAAAAAAAAATCCATTGCTGCCTTGAAAAGCATTTATATTTAGTATTTTTGCTGAAATTCATAATTCAGTTATGAGTCCGTGTAAAGGTTCTTAATTATAAAGGGCAATAGTTGCTCATAGTTGATGATAGCTGTCTTCACATGGTCATATGCCACTCCTAGCAGAGTGAAAGACCTACCTGTACAAGTATCTGAAAACAGAACTGAGTATTAAAGGACACAAGATTGTTGTATAAATAAGGATAGGTAGTTTACAAAAGGTTTATCTCTGACCTTCCTGATTTTAAGAACCAGTACAAGAACCTCCAGTTTATTACTGGGAGTTTATAAAAAATACATAGCTGCTTCTGCATCACACTTTGTTCATTTCTGTTTTGTCCCATCACAATGATCTCTTCTGTTTGTAGGTGTCTCTGAGTACAAGAAGACTTCACAACATGTCAAATTCTCACTCGGGTCCTGATTCATGATTGTCTAGATCAGCTATGAGACTGGGGTTCACCATGACTTCTTTCCGATATTTAATTTCTATGGAAATCAGTGCACAGAGTAATGAAGGGTGTGTGAGTGCTGCTGTCTATTTCAGATTTTGTCCTATTACAGTTTGGGACAAAGCCAATATGCACACTGGGGTTCAGGAGCAGAGTCTCAGCATTTTACTAGTTTAAATGTAACTTTTCTCACATGGGCGGATCCTGAGACTGTTGTCTCTTAATTTTATGATTAACACCCTTTTTTCATTAGTATTTGATTAGCTTTTAAACTCTCCCACCTCCACCTGCAGATGTTTTATTATTTGTACAAGGCAAAAGTTTCTCAGCCCTTGTGACTGAAGACCTTTTCTTAGTTATTAAGCAACATCTGTTTCTGCAGCATTACTGTAGTTCCAACATAAATTTATTTTCTTCACTATCATTGGGCAACATTGTACATATTTATTGAATTATGGGCAAAATAAAACTAAACATGCTAAAAAGATCATAAAACCAACCAGGAACAAAGATTTTTAATATTGAAATAGAGTGCATTCAATGAATTAGAAAATTAAAAGGAGCTTATGCTCCGAAAGCCACCAGAAGCATATTATGGCTCTAATCCAGCAAATATTTGTGCACACATGTAACTTTTCTCATGTGAATAAGATTAATAACATATCTCATTAGGATTTGTAATTCAGGAATCTCTGGGAAAGAACTCTTAAGAGACAAGAAAGACATAGCTGACAGTAATGTTTTCTGGGAGATCACGGCCCTTTTGCTCTTTGTATGTATGCTCACCTAACCAGGTACACTGTGGAGATTATAGCTTGCCTAACACTTTGCTGGAAGGCTGTCTTGGCTCACTAATATATCTTTCTTCTTCCTTATCTGTTCGATTTTCAGATCTGACTTTCCTGTTTTGCCATAGAAAACATTAATTCTAAGATGTATGCAAAATGCTTGCATAATTTAGTGTACATTTTTCACT
Source organism: Oceanodroma leucorhoa (assembly GCA_030449065.1). NCBI lineage: Eukaryota > Metazoa > Chordata > Aves > Procellariiformes > Oceanodroma > Oceanodroma leucorhoa. Next base: position 110,162 of record JASVER010000058.1, on the reverse strand, counting down.
ACATTTGATATCTCCACAAAATGCAAACATCTTATTTAAAGTATTGCAGAAGAAAACATATTAGAAATTATGGTGTCACAGTTCAAAGCTTATATTTGCATTTTATATTTCTTAATTCAGACCAAACCCGAATACCCTACTGGAAGATATACTTCTGCAAACAGAAAGTATTATGTCCAATACAAGAATTACTGGGTACAATTCAGTCTTTATAGCATATGAAAGGGACGGACTAGATGACTGAATGGCCCATTAAGTTTTAAGAATCTAYATCTATTTATTTATTTACTTATTCATCAAACATTTGTATTTTTGTTTTAGTTGGTCAAGGCTGATAAACTGGATCACAGCAACTGGTGTTCCTATCTTGATAAGGCATCTCAGTACAACCTGAAAGGAATATTTTCAACTGTTTCTGTAAAGAGCGAATAGGATGATTTATTTTCAGTTATCTTTATATCATCCGATTAGTTGAAAATGCACCTAGGATGATTTGTTTCAAAGGTTTTTCAGCTAATGTTGTTCCAAAGGCATTTCAGCTCAGAGATCACAGCTAAAGTTTTCTCTTAGAGGTTTCTACTAAAGTGTGAAACTTATCCGTAATGAATAATTGCAGTAATGGAGTTATACAAATTAGTAACAAATTGTAGATATCACCACTACAAATATGTAGGAATTCCTTCTTGGCAAAGATACAGATTTTTTTGTCATGTACACATGAAGACTGCTTTCTAGGAAGATTTAGGATGCTCTGCATGGAACTCAGAATCCTAAATATAGGGCCATGAATAATCAAAATACAATCTCAGAAAAAATAAAAATACAAAGTCATGTTTCGAAAATCAGACCCTTAAAATTGCAATTTGATATGCAAGCCAGCTAACAGAAATCACAGACTGTACCAGCTGCACATCTAACTGCCACTATGTACATGCAACTTTTGCTTGCATTGTATGAATAACTTCATTATCTTTAGACATTTCCTAACACGTCAGCTTGCTGAAAAGCCAACCAAAGAGGGCTTTCTTCAAGTGATGTATGGTTTAACTGGGTAGAACTAGGAATCAATTGCTGCCAAAGAGTCATGGAACACAAATGTCTGATGCTAATGACTTCACTTTTGCAGAGAAGAGATCGTTTGAGATTATAACCTGATATGATTACTGTGTAACCCTGCCTATCAAGTGTTTTTATGAATATGATAGTCTGCAAACTTGTATTTGTGTGGAGGAAACTGTCTGTATTCAGAAAATATAATGGGTATTCACTGAAATGAAGGATGGGGAGAGATAAGAACGGAAAAGGTGCACCAGTTCTGGGAGCTGTCCTTTGTCCAAGCTAAGTAAGGGAACTATTACATTTTCCTTTTCTTAGTAACCCCCTGTTTTCTGGGTTTGATCCTTAGCTTGTGTGAAGCTATTTAGTCCTGTTGACTAAAATGGGGCTATGCCAACCCACTCTCTTCAAGAATCTGGCTCCTTATGTGCTCGTCTGTGTAGGTAAGGAAGATGGTATGATGTGCTTCATCTTTGAACTTTAAATTGCTAGCTGCAGTTGTTGGGTCACTGTAACAATGTAGGAATGCCTTAAAATAGTCTCTCTCTCTCAATGATTTATGTTGCACTGTTGTTTGGGCTTTTTTTAAGTATGTTTGGTTTTCAATAAAAAAAATTTTTACTCAAAACTGATTTTGAAATATAACTTGAAAATCTTGATTTCAAGTTCTTGATATTTATTATAATAGTCTGTGCCCATATAAGTTCACCTAAGTATGAAGACAAAAAAAAAGGGACAATAATTTTGTGTAATAATCTTGGGTTTATGTACGATTAGTGATTCATCATACTTATTGTCAGGTCAGCTAACAGAAGATTGAAGATGCAACATATCTAATTTAAAGAAATGTCTAGTATGAAATATTATGCTGTGTTACTGAACATTATGTTCATCTGACTGGCTAAGGTCCAGCTTGATATTTTGTAAGTGACAGTTTAATTTCTGGATCAGTGTACTTCTGAATGATTTTTAGCCAGTATAATGCATTTATTCTGTGTTTAATGGGATCATTACTATTTTTCAGCAGGTATAATTTTAAATTATGTACAGTGACAGGAAGACCAAATCACAGCACATCCTATGTCTTTCTTTGTACATAAGAATTTCAGTAGGAATATTCACTGTGATGGTCAGATATTTTGTTATAACAAGTGACAGCATTGGTTACCAGACATTTGATATCAATAACAAATATTTTTAATTTTTATAGTTTGCATTATGATACCATTTTGTAATGCAAGTAATTTGATTTTGGCTCGCATTAAAATGTGACAGGATTTAGAGAAGCATACAGAAGTGTCCTAGTATCCCACTATTATCCATTTATCACCTATTTATCTCTTCTCTTTTTTTTTTTTTTTAATAATGAGAAGTCAGCAGTTAATTAAAATATGTGATGCTTTATGAAATACTAGATAATTCATGTAAAAATGGTGTGTACCAATGGGCATTTAATTTACTTTAGGAAGGATGCTWAAAAAACCAAGGAAAACACCAAGTCAGGAAACACTAGAATGTAGGTTTTCTGTAAGGACATCGTTATTCTCCTTGTATGTTTGCATTAGGATATCATTTTTAAATACGCAGTAGTTAAAAATTATGTGAGAATTCTGCCTTGCTCAATACTCATGAGAAAAAAAAAAATCAGCAAATTAAGTTGAGAATCTGTTAGTAGTCTATACCTTATTATCTACTAATAATCCTCCTCTGATATGATATTGAATAATTTTTTTCCTTGCAATGTACATAGGAAACATACATACATASTGATATATATATATAAAATTCGTACATACATGCAGGATTATGCAACATAAAATTCACATCACAGGACTCTGTTAGKATAAAATGGTTGGAGTTACAAAATCAAGAAACAGACATAAGATTCCTTTATTTGAGATGCTATGGGGAAAAATGTGATCATGAAATTTTAAGCAACTGCAATCAAGGTCTTCTAATTAGATGTATCAAATATAAAGTCAAGCAACTCCTCTGTTGCCYCACCTCTGATTTGCAAAACCATCTTCTATTGGAGAGTATAATATTGTCAAAATTGTAACATTTCATAATTTTACATTGATTCAAAATAAGTGAGACGAAAAGTCAACAAAATACCTCCGGGTAATAACAAGTTATCTCGGTTTCACATTTTTTTGAACAAAGTGTTAATACTTCTTTGCAGAATGGCTTTCTGGTTCTATTTTTTAAACCTTGTGTCACATACTAGCATACATACTTAAATATCAAATTGAATTTTTTTTCCATTTCATCATGTGTCATTTTTTGCATCACTTCATACAGGGAATTAATTTTCAAACAGAACTGTGGAACGTCAAGGTTTCATTTAATTTTGGAGCAAAGGAATCACTCATAGAATGATGTCTCATTTGCTATGAAACAATGGTTTTGTGTAAATTTAAATGGTCATAATAATGACTTGAAAATATATATTGTGAGGTGTTAAAGGCCAAATTCCCTTTGATTTAGTATCGTGAAACTAGAAGTAGATCTATAGATTTCAGAAGAGTTTATTCATATTTATGAAAGTGTAAATGAAAGAATTTTTTTCAGACTCTGAAAACCTTAGGAAGCTGACAAGAAATTTAATGATGGTAAGATTTGGTGAACTCTGTGAGAGAATAATTTTGCAATTCAGACACTTGTAATGGAAGAGGAAGGAAGTATAACAGAGGAAAATAAGTATGAGGATATCTGTTGCAGGAGGAGGTAGCAAATAAGAGAGCTAGTGCATTGTGTTGATAAAGAGCAGTTCTGCAGAAATGTCATATTGAGATCAATGTGACCATTTTAATATTAGCATTTTTGTATTCTTAGTGCACTATAAATAATTGCATATGGTTATCTTTGCTTTTCTTTGTACCTCAGTGCAGTAGTAGTGACATCTAATGTTCTAATTAATCGGCAATATCTTCCAAGTCAGACTTTCAACAGAAAAAAAAAAAAAAAAACAAAAAAAAAAAACTTGGTGAATGATGAACTTGGCCTTACTCCAGCTAATACTGTGGCTGCTGCTCAAATCATCTTTTGGCTTTTATAGCAGCATAATCAAGTTAAGGAAATCTGGACAAGGTATTTGGAGTCAATCAAGTGCTCTATTTTACTTTAAAATGCTGAACAGGTGCAAGTGGGATACATTCAAAATGGTCATTAGGCAAAACTTGCTTTGAGGAAGGTGGAGCCAACATCTGTGCTTATTTTCACAGATACAAAAGAGCAGGCCTCCCAAGGAAATGTGAGTAGGATCCAAATGGATGAAGCAGCAGGACTGAATAAAGCATTCTGATTTAAGACTTTCCCTRCTTATAGTAATTAGCATTTGAAAAAAACCATAATCAATCTTTTTTTTCTCTTGGGGTAGAGAGGGAGGAGTCTGATTTAATTAAGAAGGACATTAACTTGAAGCACCTACCTAATCAAATATTAACTATATTCAGAACAAGCAAATTATAATAATTTTATAGTGATTTAAATGTTTCCCTCTATAGCTGCATGGATTTTTTCACAGTGCTTTTTGTTTTTGCTGAAACCCCTGGTCTTAGTTTACCCTTCAGATGTTCTGCATTTTAATGGCTGGCTGATAGGACCCTCCTACAATAGATCTTTATGACATCATTTTATATTTTATATCCCAGAAAATGAAAAAGGATTTTGTGTAACTGAAGTAGAACCAGGTTCTTAAATCATAATGTGACAGTTTATACTATCAGTGAGATATCTGAAGATATCTGAAGTTTGTATTTTTGACTCTCTTGTTGACTCTAAGAAAGAAATTTCATTTTGTGTACTGCATTTATGTTTTCTTACGACCTTCTTCATTTTGCAGTTTGAATGGGATACTTAWACTGATTTTATGCGTCAACTTTTCTTCAAATATTTATTTATTAAAGTGTTGTTCTTGGTGTATTGCTAACATTTGCCTTTATATTTCTGTCCTGCTCAGAAATGCTGTAGCACTGGCATTGCTATGAATGCTGTAGCCATGTGCAGTTAGATGAGATCACAGAGGAGAACCAAGCATAGATGGAACTACTGGAAAATCTATTAAGGATCATGTCTGCGCCTGCTTTTATTAGTGTGTTTCCATGCAATACACAAGCACAGGCAATTATTTCTAGCTGATAATGTAGTGTCACRTGTTGTAACATGGTCTTGCAGAAATAGTAATCAAAGGGCTTTTTTCTGTCCCTGGTAGGCCAGAAGAGTGCATTGGTTTATTTGGAACTTGGCTATCATAAAATCCACCCTTCAGCATTCAGGAGACTATGTGCATTGTACAACTGGTGGCACTCTAAGTCAGTCTAAAATTTGATTCTAGTCTGGAAAATGTTGACTCCATCATCAAATTGTCCATTCATGCTGCCAAGATTTTACTTGAACTATACTTGTTGCCAGTAAGTTTTGTACTTCATTAGTTAATCACTTTATTTTATATTTCTTTCACCCAACACTCTGCAAATAGAACAATGTAATACATATTTTCTGTTTCATTTAGTAACTTTTAATCAATTAATTTCCTGTTATGAGGATAGGATTTTTTTTTCCTGAATATTAATTAGTTGTAAATAGGATTTTTCACTGAAACTGGAAAAGTACCAGTACCAGTAAAGTTAAGAGAAATTAGCACATACTTGGTCACTTGAGTGTGTATTTATGTGGTGTAATCTAAACTGGATATTTAAGATGAAACCGGTGTGCCACTACTCAGTCAAATGTTATCATGTCTCTTCAAAGCTGGTTTCACCCTCTCAGTCATATATGTATTTGTTTTCTCTGCTCATGAAGCAAACTCTGCCCCTGAAGGTGATTGATTGCATAGAAGAATGAACCTCTTTATCCACAGGCCACCTATGCTGCTTGTCTCTTTTGACTTTTGTGCCTCCCTATCGAAACTCTGACCCAGCTAGATAACAACCAGCTGAAATTATCTCTTTAGACTTGCATACATTCATTGCTGAACTGTACCAGTTTGTGTTTAGCATAAGAGGAGATTGCATATCTTGTATGTGATAGTGGGAATGCTACTTGATATGAATGAATGCAAATGTGCTTTTACAGTTAATTTTTTTCTGTACTTTAGAGACAGCAGAAGAAGGAATATCATTGACAGTCTGCTCCTTTGAAACCTTAATTTTGTAATTTGTTAATAAGAGTGTGAAGGATCAGATTGTTGATCCTTCACTTTGTTTCCTCGTGAACTTCTGAATGATATGTACTGGCATTAAAAATCACTGAATGTTTTATTTGCTAGGAAGAGTGAGTTAAGCATGTGATGTTATATTTGTGTGTAGCTGGGGATATTTGTGTACAGATATATACATGTATGCATATTCATATATCTGTGGATTTTCAGAAATTACCAGTCATCTTGACATTTCTGAATTTGTGGTCAAATAATAGAAATTATCTCACTGCAGCCAGTTTTTAGAAAGTGTTAGTACAGATTCTGAAAAAACAGAGACACGTCAGAGCTACTTAATTCTGAAAATGGTAGTCTGTTTGGGGGAGTTGAAGCACAACTATAAAAGAAAATAGTCAATTATACAAAGGAACTTGGGAATGTTGAGATTTAGTATTGTCATATGTAACATTCAGACATCTAGACAGCTCCTCATCTAGGTTGCTCTGAACCTAAAATGCAAAATATTTCCCTAAATTCTTAATATGTCTCATAGAGCAAGCTAGGGATGTCCAAAGGGAATTCAGCCAGCACTTGAAAAAGGTGGCAGTGGCAAAGATATGCCTAAACTGCACACAGGAGGTGCCAGGAGAAGAGAGATGTGACTGGAATCCTTCTCCTTTGAGATTTGCTCTGAGATTTGCAGCCTGGAAACCCCTCTTGTAATTATGTGCCTATAACATCCTGACAAATGCAGTTGTCATCTGGAATGTAAAACTCCAGGCTCTAGTCCTCCTTCAGTCAGAGTTCTATATCTTTAGTTTGTACTTCTCAGGACAATGGATCTGCAGCTTCAAATTCTCCTACTAAAGCTCTGTAAATGTGCAGAAAGCAGTTCAAGAAACAGGAGTCAGAGTAAGAAAGAGCAATAGCAGTAGCAATTCCATACTTCTATCCCATCAAACTCGGAAACAATACCATCTTAGTGTTCATAATATGGACCTGAGTTACTACTGCTAGACTCTGTTGTTGCACCAATATGACCCTGTCATCCTAGGTGAGTTTTGAAGAACTTTTCTATTCTGCAACGTATAAGGCTGTAATTTAAAATTACTTCAGCCTTAGTGGAACAAGAATTATGACAGCCATTTCTATCTTTTTCATTATAAACGAGGACCTAATCTAGAAAGACACATTTTTTTCTATTAAATTTAATACAGACTGATAGAGGTCAACCGGACAAGATCTTAATGAATTACAGCACAAAGGAACTCTTCTGATGCTTTTTTCATTCAACTTCGTAACAGGAAAAACAAAGGACAAAACTAAATGAAGCGATGCATGGCTAGTTGAGTTACAGAGCGGAAGATGAATGCATAACTGATTAGATGCTAGTTTTCATAGTTAACCAYGTTTTAAATAATATCATGAACAGGTGTTCCTCAGTAAGCAACAGGACATATTGGTGTTTCTGAGGGTCAACAGGCATGGATGTTCCCACTGTATTGTTACAATATTTTTATGTGATKTTACAAAATAGCCTCTCTCTGGATCTTGCTTTTACAGCAACCATGCCATACCCAAATTTTTCTATAAAAAAATGTGAATCCTATGTCATTAGAACCTGTCTAATTAGTTCAGTCACTGAACGGTAGTTTGCATGTATCTGTTATAGGAACAAAAAGCTGCCACTGATGTACCCACAATGTTAAAGTGACTTTCATGAAACTGTGTGTGTACAAGGCATGTAAAACTTAAATGAATACCAGCCTCAAGTATGAAACTGGAAGTGGTTTGACTCTTGTTTGCGGTGTGTTTGTATATAACTTATCASAACAAATAAGATTTATGAACCCAGCCTTCAATATATTGCCCAAAAACATTTCTAAGAAGGATGTTTTAAAAAATTGTTACACATATTAAATACATAATGAAATGTTATGAACACAGTTGAACTATTTATACAACACAAATAAATTATATTTATATTTAAACCTGTTAGATCTACAGTTTAGATATGGCTTTGCATTTAGGCTGGGTGTAACAAAGTTTATTTCCCTATACCACAGGTGGATAAAGGAATCCTACCAGTATAATTAAAGTATGGCAACAACTACATTGCTATCAGATTCTGATGGCTATCAGGAGGGAGAGGAAAATACAAAGAGTGGAAATTAATTCACACACTAATGAATTTTTTAATTAGTATTTAAAAACCCAAACTTCAGCAGTACATTTCCCTGCAGGGACAGTATAGAATGATCCAGGTAATTAGACCAAGTGAAGATAATAAAACAAACTTATGGATATAATGTGATAAAAGATGTTTGAAGGTCAACAGCAGCAATCAAAGCAAGGACAGAAATTTATTAGATGAAGATAAGGTCTCAGTATCACTATGTCCTTTCGCTTCCATTTCTGAAAAATTCTGCAAAGGTTCTAAAATTCAAGTTAAATAATTGAAAATATAAACATATATTGGTTAAGATTCCAAATCAGTCTTCAAACTCATCTGGGCAATTAGAATTATTTAAAATTTCATCATGGCAAACTATTATTCCTTTTATCACTGGTGAACAAAGAAAATGCTTCAAATATGCTGAACCACAAATTCTTCTGTTTTCCAATCATGCTGTTTGTGTTAGGTTGTGCCACTAAGCGTAAGCTGGCCACCCAGCCTATGCCAGCATGTGCTGGCATGCTATTGCTGTGCTGGAGGTAAGTAAAGGCAGAAAAAGTTAAATAGCCCGAGGACCTCTTTGCCACTGGATCCTGCTGATGGCTGTTTGGATAGTAACTTTTCGTGGATCTTGACGGTCTCAAGGCATTTCTTACTAGGGTCAAGTTGGCTGTGAGGAGGCAGAGAAGAATGGGGTAAGCCTTGCTTCCCCCTATTCCCTGACCTAAGGCCTTTGAAGTGCAAGTAGTAACTCACTGACTCCCTGGAGCAAGACAAAAGCAAGGAAGGGGTGAGCCTCAGATGTTGTGCCATCCTTAGCTCTGGGCTTAGCCTCCAGGCATGCATTAAACTAAAATAAATTAGTCAGAATTATGTTTTTCTGGCACTAAATTAACCTTTATTTTAAGTGCTTAAATTTTTTAGGCCTAAAGATCATCTTCTTGGTTGCTTTGAAGTTGGGCATGTTAGACTTCATCCTGGTTTACAGCAGTGATAGTGATTTTATATAAAGGAGTCTAAGGGAACCTCCAGGGGTAACAGTGATAAAATGTGTTTACAGCACTGAAGCTACTCCTCAGTGCATATAGTGTAAGTAAGACTGAGACAGGTTAGAAAGAAAAGCTAACCAATGCATGTTTATGTCTAGGTAAAGCAAAGTCATTCTGTTGAACTGCAGACCTCAAATTCACATATTCCCAGTCCCTGGCCCCAGTCCGACAGTTCACTGCATATGAAGCAGCCCTTAAAGCCAGTGAATTATAAGATGTTTGCCTTCAAACAGGAATATGTTATTGTACTGTGGTCTCATCTGTTATATCCACAGCTCATCCTGGTTTCAGAAGCAGTCTGAGCAGAAAACTCCCCCCCCCGAGCTAAAATGAAGCACAAACTCTTTTGGCCACCCCATCTGGGATTTTGATGAGATTTAAAGCAAAGTCTCCTCTCAAACTACTTAGACAATTTATTTTCCCTAGAGAAACAGTTCTAGAACTATGTCTTGTGAATTTTCTTGGCACCTGGTATCATTCTTGTCACATATTCATTATGCCTTACATTGGTGCCTTGTTTCATCCCAAGAATATCTGTAATTGCCATCTGTCTGGAAGATATGAGTTGATGGCAAGATAGTGACCTCAGCTCTCAAGTCAATCACCAACAATTTAGGAAGAAAGCAATGACACCCTTGATTTCCAAATACTGGAACTGTTTGTTTATAGTAATAGACCATCTTCTAATAAATCTATCCAGAAGTATGTTTAGAGTACTTGGAAGGTTATTGCAAATAGGAAAATTTATTTTTCACATTTTATGAATAAATATGTTTGGGCAAATCACCTTCAAGTTTAATTTCTTCCACTATTTTTATCGTATACATTGCTAGTAACCGTTATTTATTTATCTGAACATGTACTGCATCCCTAAATGTGATCAGCCTTAACTAACAAATGAAACCCTGTTTTTGCAAGAAAAAAAATAAACTTCTGACCTTCAGTATTCAGAAAAGTAAGTTTTCTGCATTTCAAAAGTTTTCTTACTAAAAATTATCAAACGTTTTTTCCAGTCTGATAAGTGTAAAAATTTAAAGTAAATTTAAAAGGAAAGGATTTCTGCTGGACTCTTAGTGTTACCTTTAACTGGAATATAGTTTTATCTAGGCTTTAAAAGTTAAATCTAATGTTCATATTGAAGGGAAAATGATCAATGTTTTCATTTTTTTGTGATTAGAAGAGGACTCTATCAGTTCATTATGAGTTATTCTTGATGTATTTGTCTATAGCCAGATCACGTGCAAAGAAAGCAAATGAACAAGTATATATTAATATGAAAGTATAATATATTTGCTCAACTGTGTCAGTCTCTACTATTTCCTCCTGGCAGTGTTGCAGTTCTYATACAGATTATTCTATATTAATGTGAAATACATCCTAAGGAAGAGTGGGAAGGTTGCTTCTGAGATGCTACTGTGATTTGTCAAGAACTGCTATAAAACACAGGAACTCTCAGCACATGCCTCTCAGCCTGGAATAGACTTTTTTAAGCTTTCTGCAAGAAACACAAACCTTGTTTCTATTTTTGTTCTGGATTTGGGAGAACGGCAAATTGCCTTATAGCAAATTTGAAAGGGCAGTTTAGCTCAATAGTACTTAATTTGTATTTGAAGCAAGTTAGTGCTGGAAAGAGGAAGCAGTGAAAAGGTTAACTCCTATTACACATCAGTAATGAATATTGACTTCATGACATGAAAAAAACAAACAAGAGAAAGAAAAATGGGTTGTAACAAGCATTATTTGACCTGCTATCTTCTAAAAGCTGATACACAGAGGTACCTTGAAACACCATTTGAAGTACCAAAATATTTTTGTACATAAAATTCTACTTACCCTTGAGATTCATGCGTTCAAAAAGTCCTGGAAGTGACTGCACCTGAACACACATGGTTTATTGTCTCAGGTGACTGTGGGTTTTTCTGTCTTTGCATATATCATAAAACCTGTTTGCAATAATGACTGTATGTAAAAAGAGGTATTCTCACTGATGACACACTATGCCGGTTTTCCACCCTGTTCTGTCAAGTCCTAGGCCACTTCTCCTAATTCATCCAATTCCTTTTTGCAAGTAATTGAGCGTCTACTCAACAGGGTCAGTTCCTGAGCTATCTTTATCTTGGTTCTTGGTGCTGGTTCCTGATTTCAAGTCTGGTRCCTAAGCTGTGCCATGTGTCTCTTGGCAAGTACCAGGCTGAGTGAGATTTTGTCTTTCTTCCCTTCTCTCCTTCCGCCCAAGTGTCAGACACCACCTGCATTGGATTGGTCTGCTGTCTGTACAATTAGCCACAGGACAGATATTCAATGATGTCCTTCGATGGCAATATTCACCTGCAGCACCCCTCAGGCCTGAGTACTTTATGTTGGTCAACTTTTGTCGTTATTTCAATTGCTTGCACRTCCAGATTCACCGGGAAAATTTGGAACAGTAAATGTGTCCATTTAATTTCAAGTAGGGACAAACTATACCAAACATGGATTTTTGGCAAAAACCTGGTACACAACCAGTTGTTCTCTGGGTGTGCCAGAGAGTATTAAGAAGGGTATTTTTCTGATCCTGATGTTTACCAGTGGGATTTCTTTTCAATTCTCCCATGTGTTGCTAATGAAAATCATACTACCAAAAATGTGGGGACAGAAGGAGGGAGATGACTTTGCTTCCCTGTATCTGTGGAGAGCAGCACTGAAGGGCACATGAGAGACAGGCTGCTGCCTCACAGATGAAGCAGCATTGACATGGTTTGCCTGGGGAAGGGCAGCAGCACACAACTCCTCATGTGAAGCTCTGCCTTTAAAAGGAACAACAGAAACCTAAAGCAGCTTGAATTTTTACAGCAGGGTAAGTATTTTAATAGTGATTGCTGGCCTTTAGTCATACTCCACCTGGCAGAAGAGTGGGTTTGTGGTTAAAACACAGGACACATCTTCTGCTGGTTACTAGTAAATAAAACAGGCTGGTCCTGGGGCAAAGAGGCATGGCACAACTTATGTCCATGCAGTTAAAGTCTTTCACTCCTTCTTCAGGGTGGCTGCAGCCAAATATCCTTTGGGAATGGTCTTGGCATGTCACCAGCCTGGGCAGCATGAGAAGGTGGTCACTGGTGGTAGCCAGGGCCATGCTGGCCAGCCTATCAAGTCTGGGGAGGATGGATGGGCACAGGCACGGCTTGGCTGGCTCCTTCGTTACTGTAGCCCTGGTCTTTGAGACTGAGAGGTTTCACTGGCTACCTGCCTAAGGGAAGTAGTAGTTCTGTGCCTTGRCTTCTGTGGTCACTGCGTGTCATCAAAATATACAGATGTGGAATGTACAATGAATGACAAAATCTGCAAAATCATCAATATCCGCAGCAGCACTGTGTTTTTTGCGGGACTCTAAGCTAACGGCTTCTCAGTGGCTGAGGCTAACCCAACAGCGCACAGCCATGTGACAGGAGGGACTTCCAGGCTGGGGGATCTGTGGTCCAACTCTGCTGCGGAGGAGTGTGTGGTTCCTGGGACGCAGAACAGCCTCACTGCCTTTTTTACCTCTCCTTGACTTTGTGTACTAGATGCCACCAGCTGGGGAGTTGCCAGTCAATTGCCTCTGGCACAAGAGATAATGGAGCAGGAGAGAGGCATAGTGCCGTACAACCAGTGCAGGAGGCATATATTGGGGATGTGAACAGAGTGGGCTGACAGAAAAAGCATCTTACTGCATATGGGAGACTTGGCAGATCTTTGTATACAGCAAAAGTAGCAGTTTTTTCCCTGCATCTTGTATGGGAATAAATGCAAAAAGGCAGTGGCTGAAGCCTGACGTTGATGTCTGTCCATGATCATAAACCATAATAAATCACACTGGATATCTATTATAATTCTCCTCCACTGATATTAAATAAAAGKATTAAGAAGGTGAAGTTAATCCTGATATTATACCACACCTTTCTATACGTGCAGTTCATCTTTCCTGCTAAAAGGTTCCAATGTGTTTTATTGACTAGGGCCTCAGTGCTGTAAGTGGGACTTTGTGAATGAACATTCCTGCTGGTTGGGGACAGATACCATCATCACCCCTCCCTGTGGAAGCTGTTTCTTATGTCCTTGAAGTCACCCACCTTGAAGGTGGAAAGTAGCCTAAAGCATAGTATCTATGCTATCTACAGGCTAGGAAATCACAGGCAAAATTCAGGCAGGCAAAATTAAATTACTCATATTGTAATGTGCCAATGTTAACCGTATGCTTAATTATGTAAGTATTGAATAATCACCACAAGATTCCACATTTCAAAAGACTTTTTGATGTTTTCACAAATTATTTTATCAGTTTTGCTGCTTCTTAAAAGGTGTTTTGATGTTAGGTATACATAGATGTCTACCTTAAGATTGTTTTAAACTGTAAAACATTCAAAACGCTCCTTTACCAACTTACTTTAGCTCTTTACTTAATAGAACTGCATTGGCTAAGTATTATTCAAGACATTAATAGTAATAATGGTTCTTTTAGGAAATGCTATTAAGGATGGAAGTTATCTTAAATCATGTTAACTATCACTGAATAATAGTAACCCATCAATGAGTAATAGCAGTAATAAATACAGTAAAAGTATTCTAAAGGCATAAGGTAAAGTCTTCAATTTATCTTTTGCAATAGTTGCAATATTAATGAATTAAATCAGATATGTGTTCCTATTGTTTGCAGGATTTTTCATTAGGATGATGGCTCAATGTATTTTGTGAATGGGTCGTCGGGGAGACATTGGCAAAAAAAATCAAAGTCAAAGCACTATTAGTGCAACTAAGCTATTGAAATTAATATACTAAAATAGTACTATTCTGTAATGTTTTAATGGGATTAATCAGTTATGTAACGCACTGCACATTCTTACTTACTACAGGAACTTAGATAATATTGAAGTATTTGAGCATAATAATAAATCAATCAAAATAGAGCAGACTGTTAAAAAAGCCTCTCTTAAAATGCATATTTGCTTCCCTTCAGGTATGACTCCTTCAATTTTTCCCTACTTTTTACATTTCTTTGTAGAACATTTTTTATATTATTGGACGTAACATGGTTTTATTAGATAGTTTATTGCCAATTAATCAGTTCAAGTGCTAGAGAAGTTGCATATTTCTGCCAAGATACCTATTTCTATATTCAGTCTGTGCTTTATAGTTCCCTTAAATTGTTAGTGTCTTTTAAAAAATCACTAGTTACTAGATAATGAGAAAATATAAAGCCAATTATATGATTTTATAAACCTAGAATTAGTTTGGGAGGTTTTTTTTAATAAATTGAAAACACTTGTTTAGAAAAGTAATAGCATTTTACCTTTCCCTGAAGCACTCTGTACCTTACATAACTGTCTTATACATAAATATAAATATATCATGAAAACCTGCTGTATGTTCTCTGACACATGATGCAGTTAGTGGTGGGATTGTAATGCCAATGCACAGTTGCAGCCAGCAGATGTCAGCCAATTATGAGTATTTCTCAGAACCTAGTGKTTTTTTGCCTGTAGTGCTGGTATCCATCTGGCTGCAGTAGTCCGGGCACTGCAGAACTAGTCGATCATTCAGTCAATGAAAGCCTGCCAACTTTTTTAGTCAGGTATAATCCCTGTTTCCTACAGACAGTTAGGTAGGATTTTTTAGATAGTCATTTCTTACCATCCTCTTCATTCAAAATCTTTTGAGAGGGAACTCCATATCAGACAAATGCTTTCTGTTCTCTACACCTTATGGCTTTCTGCAAAATCTCRGGAAAGATCCATTCAAAGCTAGAGGAAATATCAGCCTAGGGGGAGATCCTTTGCCAAAACCCAAGATAACATTGGAAGAGGGATTGAATCTTTATCAATTGAATACAATCTTTTGGATATCCACCAAAATAGCTGAAGTCAAGTTACCAGAGATGCCTGATACTTTGACGTTTGGCCTTGGCCTCAGTTTTGCTACTTTGCCTACCAGCCTCTCTTCTCATGCTGCTATTGAGTTAAAACCTATGTAGCAAACCAACTAACCAAGCCAACAAAACAGTAATACACTTTGGGCAACCTCATTTGGTGCCCCCTACCAGGTCTGGCAGCAGCTCCTTTGGGAGGCAGCCTGCAGAACTGCAAGTGCTGTGTAAACAGTACAGCATTGAAACACCCTAAAGATATCCCCACTTCACCCATTCCTTACTGTTTGGTATTTAGGACCACAAGACTAGAAGGAATAACAGGTGCCCTTATAATAGGCATTTAGCTTAGACAGAGCTGTAGTGCCCCTATTTCATATGCCATTACAACACAGTAATAGTCACAAAAGTCATCCAAACACCTGTATTGAATTTGCAACTGAAAGAACAAAAGCCATAATTATAACATGTCAGAGGAAGTGAACAGAGGAGATCAAGGGTCTTGCTGGTGGCTTAGGTTCCTACATTAATATAACTACACTGTGTGTTGTTTTTTTTTTTTTTTTGTGGAAAAAGTCTCCATCTTGTTCTTCAATCTGGAATAAGGTTGACAGCTGGACTTCATGGCCTATTACAAGGCAAGAGACTTGAATGTAAACATAAGTGAAAATCCTTTGAAACTTTACACGGTCTTTATTCTGGAAAAAGTTTATTGGGTGACTTATTACTGAAGCTGCACCAGTGTGTTATGTCTTTAAAATAATCCTTTCAAATCTTTGACCAGATGTTTGAGCCTTTTAAAGAAATTGCTTCCCCAAAAATCTGTTGTCAGCCTGCAGACATGCTAGGAGGACCTTGGGAAGCCATATCTTGTTTCCTGCAGTTGCTGATTTGCATATGCTGGCCAGGTTTTCCTGGTGCTGGGAAATGTTCTAGGTTGTACAGAGAGATAGAGATGGTCCTACGTCATTTGTCAAACTGTGATGAGCAAGCAGTTGAGTTTGGGTGATTCTTGACTTCCAGAAGTGCAAACTCCATCCACTGGTAGCTGGAGTCAGCAATGGCAGCTCTGGAGAAGGATATTGTAAAAAGGTGTTCAGCGCAGCTCTGACAGCCCTTTTACGAGTAGTGGGAAAGCTCTCTGGTTTTCCCAGCCTCAAGTAAGAGGTGTGTGCTTTATTTAAGGTAGTGTAAGACCCTGATTGCAGTCTCCCTTAAGCATTGGTTCTGAGTCTGTGGCAAGAATTTCAGAGAAAAATGAGTGAGAAGGGACACACATTTACCTTTTTCTGAGGAGCTCTTCTCAAAACCTTGGTGCCCTAAACTCAAGGAGACAATTTCAGCTTACTGAGGCAGGTTCAGTTGCCTGAAGTTCTCAACGATACCCTTCTCAGTAAGGTCCAAGAAGCAGCATGATATTCTAAAGTAACCTCCACTGCTTTGTCACCATGTGAAATGAGTTTATTGGGACTGAGATTAAGAGAGAAGTGCTTTGCTAGTGTGTTTTTCTTGTCTCTTCACAAACATGTGCACTGCTTTCTTCATAATTCAGTATTTTGTTCATTGTATAAGGGAAGATGGCAGTAGAATTATGTAGAACAGTTTATATAGGTAGAAAGCTGAAATGAATGGATTCTATTAAATTTAACAAAAATGTTTCAAAAGAGTTTTCAAATGTAGAAGAAAATGCTTCACTGTAAAATAGAAACAAGGAAGGACAAGAGGAGAGAGAGAAAGAATTACTCAAACCCTGGCCAGATCTTGCATGTCACTTACCACCTTCTCAGTCAAATCTGTTCCCTGAAGAATAATTATTTGTTACATTCCTTTCTTAAGAGTAGATTGACCCCTGAATATTGTCTAATATTTTTAACATGGATTTTTTATTTCTTTAAGCCTAGCTGCTGCTGAAGAATATTTTTATCTGCTGTGGTGGAACCATAAGATCAGAGTAACGTAAAATGGTGAGTCAATAGCAGGCATGTTGATTTGACATACCATAGCTGACACACTTAGTTTGCTGTGACACTGGAGGGGGCCAACACACTGTTTTCTGGCAGGCGCTGTCATGTTCTCCGAAGCTAATAGGCAGCTAAGTGACCACGAGTTACCCCAACTTTCAYATAAAGGCTTCTCATTGCACATTAACACCAAGTCACTATCTTGTTAGCAAATAACCCTGGCATTCAGTGTTTGATAAGCCAAATATTTGAACCAAGTGACATTCGAGTGTTTTTATAAAGTAACACTTTGAATAAGGCAGCTCTCACAGTTGCTTGGTTGCTAGCAATTGATTTCTTGTCATGCAAATAGAATGTTATCTACAGTTGGGAAAAATCAGATTTTTGGGATGTCCTGGAAAAGTTTTCAGACTCGTACAGATTTTGCATATATGTAGGAAGATATATACCATTTTGCTCTATAAATAGGTGAAAATACTTAGACTTGATTGTAGTAAATATATATGCTTTGTTTAAGTATATTGCTTTACAGTTTGCACTTTGAAAAACTGAAAGTATATCATAGGTTTCCTTGGTTTGAATTTCATTTTGCTTGTGTACTCTGTGAATGATGCCTTTTGCTTGACTAAGAGTAGGTTGAGATCTAACTTCTTAATCTGCAATATTCTCTATTTCTGCTTGTCTCTATCTTTTGCCAGTTTCAAGGTTTCTTCTGCTCTGTTTGCTCTGCTTTT
The DNA here is from genome assembly GCA_030449065.1 of Oceanodroma leucorhoa. Classification (NCBI taxonomy): domain Eukaryota; kingdom Metazoa; phylum Chordata; class Aves; order Procellariiformes; genus Oceanodroma; species Oceanodroma leucorhoa. The sequence continues at coordinate 92,165 of JASVER010000058.1, read as the reverse complement.
AATGGCAGTTTTGTCTGTCCGCTACCAGTGTCTAGTTCTTTGGGTTTTTTGGGTCATCTTTTATATTTCTAAAACTGTATGTGCTGGCATTTTTCCACATAACTGCCAACCATTTTCYCTCATCTCTGGTTTGTTGCACAATGTTACATATGGATATTTATAAAGAGTACTGTAAGTACCTATATATATTAGAAGTGATCAATCTACTTATACAGTTATGTCACTTTAAAGATATGGTGATGTGTGTAAAATTGCCAGTTAATGAGTTATCATATATTAGATGACTTATTGTGACCCTTGTCCTGCCTGGTTGTGAAGTAGTATGTTATGTTATTCAGCTGGAAGAGTTGGATCATTTTGAAATACAAGGACTTGAACCTGTTTAGTTAAACAGGTACAAAAATGTTAATGTTGATATATTTGATTAGATAGGAACTGATATAACTATTCCCAGATGGAAAGCAAGATAAACCATGCTCATACAACCAATTTAACTGTTTTAATTCAAATGTTCAAATTCATGATCAAAATAGCTATAAGTTCTCAAAAAAACCCCATCTGTCCCTTGGCAGGGGTGGGGACTTTCCTCTATGACCACGTTTCTGTAATGTCTAGGTCCACCCCCTCTTTCAGGCACCTGTCCCCTCCAGGCTTCACTCCCTGTGCACTTTAATTACAGTGAGCAAAGCACTGATACCACATCAGCCTGTAATCCTAGAAGCACTCCCCGTGCTGCTTCTCTGCCCTCTTTCCTTTCAGTTAGCATGAAGGAACTAGACCACCTAATTAAAAACTCCTAAAAATTCAATGTGTCCCTCTTGTACAAAGGAAAGCATAGCAAAGAGATATTTGTCACATCCATCTCTCCTCAGTCTAGCGTAGAGACTCAGCCCTCCATGATACAGGATCCTCTAATCCCAAAGCATTAAAACATGTGTTTAACCTAATGCATGCCAATACATTAATGAAAAAAGAAATTTCAATGGGCTAGGCACTCTGCAGGATTGAACTTCGAGGTGATTCCTTAATAAAACAAGCCATTGATAATCATTGTGTAGAAGGGGGCAGCTAGGGCTATAGATTAAGACAAGAAGTCCGGTTCCAAAATGGCATGAGTAAGTGGAATAAACCAGTTTTACAACTGTCCTGACTGGATGGAGGAAGAAAGCATGGCATTTGGGACTAAATAACTTCAATGCTCACCACTCGTACATCTACATCCTCCGAGACAGTGTTTCAAGAGTACAATTTTTTTGGTACAAGAAGGTGTTTTCAGAAGAGCATTTCACAAGAGTGTTGTAAATCAGGAGAAGGCTAAAAAGAAATAACAGTTTTCTTGCTGTTTTCTTCTGAAATGTGAAAAAAAAAATCTTTTTAAGAAAGCTTACAATAAAACATTCCTGGAGATATCACTAATTTCAGCAAATTCATTAGCACTAAGATTTTTATAATACCATCTCAATTATATGACAATAATAAAAGCAGATCTGGTATTAAGAAAATGAGGCTAGGTTTGGAAAGTCATCTGCAGATGCTCCTGTGAGACATTGACTTCATCACTATATAACTGTGCTTTGATGGCTGCCCTGGGTGCAAACTGTTGTGGTGTGGGCTTGCTGAAAGCTCCTTACCGTACCAAAGGACAAAACATGGTTCCTGATCTGCTCAGGTTCCCTCTGCTCAGGTCCACGCACTTGGGCCTTGCAATGCATGTGTCAACTTGGTCTGCCACCAGATATCTAACTTGTCCTTACGTCAGTGTCACATTACTAATGATGGGTAGAAAAGACAACCATGGGGCCCTTGACATCTCCAAGGCAGATAGAATATATACATATAAAGCCGAAATTCAGATTTCCTTTTGAGTACGGAGGTTACTGAGCGTCAAGATAAGGCAAAGGCATTTTCTATCTGGTGATGTGGTACTGTTGAGTCAGGTCAGACCGGCTGTGTATGTGCTTTCCTCCTTTAAACAAACTTCTAGAAACCCTCTCTATGGGAGAACTTGTTCATTCTCTGGGCCTGGTGTTTCTATGTTGGACTGTGAAGCAGTTTACACAAACCAGAAACGCAGTTAACTCTGCAGTGAAAAATCTTAGATAAAAATAAAGCAATTGATCTGAAATATAATAAAATCTCTCAGGTGTGAACTGCTGTTCCTCACTACTGCAATATCTTTGGCCAGATTACAGTTGTTTCTCATGGATAATTCTACTTGCATTTGATGATTCAGAAGAGGGCATTGCAAATRTAACACTGTAGATTTAATGAAGCTCCCTCCTCATGATAGATTTCCACACAAAATTTGACAAATACTCATGACAAATGCTTTTAGCAGTACTTCTGGGGCTATTTTGTGTTTAATGAACAGTAAAGATATGTCCAAGTATATTCGTCCTACTTGTATTCTGAGAACTGATACTTAATTCATGTTCATCCAAGGCAAATAAGACATCTCAGTGAGTGTTCTTATATTCTGTACTGCAATAACTGAATTCAGTGTATTAAATTAGTGTACTGACTAGAAATATTTTCTTTGTAAGTGGTTCTGAGGACAGGCAATGTCTCCACTTAAAAAGGGACCTTAATCTTAATGAAAGCTTTTGGAGCCAAAATGTCAAGGTGACCTTATGGAACACCATGAGTTAGATCTTTTAGTTAATATTGCACTCTGAATATACCAAATTTTTCTGAGAATACTGTAGTGGAGGAGTGATCCAATCAAACTAGTTTTCCTTCACTTTTGGGTAGTAGAGTGATATTCCATTGGTACTGTATTTTTCCTAGATACCACTTGTATTTGTTAGGACATGTTTGAAAAGTCATAACATTCTCCCTTTCTCGCAGAAAAAGGCCAATTAGCTTATCTTCCAGACAGAGTGTGAACATTTAATGGATAATACGAGTCTGTCTCACTTTTATTAGAATCATGTCACTGTTTTATTGCCATCATTGTCACTATTTCACATTTAAATAAACAGCTTTTTTTTCTAACAGTTATGGAACAGCTCAGAAAATATGGACAAAAAGAATCATGACAGGAATGTGTCCATAGGAGTAACCATATGGACACCATATTGATTGGTATGAAATCATAATTATTTCATTCATATGCCACTATGCCATTCTTTCTGGTGACACAAGTTAGCTTAATTCATCTCCTATAAATTGGCTTTAAGAAGAAATTATATTTAAAACATATATCAAACACAATCTTATTTCTTTGCAAGGAAATATAATATCCTCTCACCCTGAGCATTAGGATCAGACTGGAAATTGTTTTTGTTTTCAGTGCCTTGATGCACTTTTGATCTTGAGCTTTCTGCTGACAATTCTCTGCAGGTTACATGCAGTTGCAGTTTAAGCTATGTTGAGCTTTCCCCAAAGTTTCTCAGCACAAAGTTTCCCTCAGAGGGAAGCGCTCTCTGCTGCACTTTAATTTACCATACTTTTATTTTTGAAACTTTTGATGTTGTTTTAACTTCAACAACTAGTATAAAGAAGAATCAACATTTTAATTGTAGGTGACAATTGCTTTAGATTGAGAACAGCAGGACAAGAGAAGACAAAAMCAGTATGCAATATTTGTGTTTTGTTTGGCTGCCTTTCCTTGCAGAGTGCTTAGAGATCTAATTAGCAATGACCAAGAAGACGCTTAATGTGATGGAATTAAACAGAGTTAAACATTCTGAAATCCAGCATGTAATTCAGATTCTCCTATGCCTGTAAACTGACCATCCTTTATTGCAGTTCTTTTTAACACCTGTACACAGTGAAACAAAAAAATATACATGAAARATTTCTCTTTAACCTCAATAAATATGGACTATTCGAGGACTACCAGCATAAAGAAACTCATTGTACAGCAGAATGCTGCCAATGGCTCGTTGTCCTTTCCTAGAGACATAGCAAGGGTGGGGGGGAAGGAACTTTTAACAGCTGTTATGAGAGTTGGAGGTACCAAGCATTTTGGTATCCCTGTTCCCTTGTCAAAACAGCACCSAATTTCAGGCAAAGGAATCAATTATTCATCTGTGGATGAGAGAAGAACATTGAATGGTAATTTATGTTCAGTGGTTAGAATTAGGGATGAATGGCTGTACCTCAAGTACACAGCTAACTGATAAATTAAATATATTATTTATCTTCTGCTTTAGAATAGCCTTAAAACCGCACCACAAAAGTTATTGTGTTTGTCTGAACTTTATTATTATCTCTTTTATGTATTGTCATGGATCCAAACTATTTTATGGCTCATGGTAGGCCCCAATGATCTACTATACCTACAGTTGTACATTTTCATATGTCTCATACTTGCATCTGGAAGCATTGGATATTTCAATCCAACACAATATCTGTCAAAAAATTAATAGAACAGGTGATTGTCCTCTGTACAAAACTCAACATCCCCCTCCCCCCACACAAATTTTTGGCTTAACCAAGAGAACTAGCCTGAATTAGATCAAATGTATTAGAGATAAGGAAGGTAAACAGGGTTTTGATGGTCATATTGGAAAAAATCAGCAAAAAGGTAGATGAAAACTTACCAAGAAAATCAGAAGTACAGCTAAAACTGTGTGTATTTATAAGATAGCCATGTACTTCAGTAACCATGTGGTTTTGTCATGTATCACTGTCATTATAGGGACACCTGGTAATTAATTTCCATGACAGGCAACTACATAGTGAATATTAAAAAACTGGTTTATATTATATTTTTTTATCATGAAAATGGCATTATTTTAAAATATTCTATTTGAATTATTCCTTTTATCTTTTGAATATCTGCAAACTATGATCATACCAGATGCTGACCATCAAAGGACATGCTTAGTTTATTTAAACAAGTAATCTTACTGATTACCAGTTTCAAAGAGATTTTTCAGAATTGGTTTACAAAAGAAATGCTAGGAAGATAGATTGAAATAATAACATATTTACTTGCATAATACCTGCATTACTCACACCTTCAAAGTTACACATATGCTTAAGTGCTGTACTTGGGATACATGACATACTAAATGACAGAAGAAACAATGTATAAAATATAGAGTGATTATCAATCAAAAACATATTCCATAGTCGATTTATTCTTTCAGTATGTGTAAAACTAGATGAGGTATATCCCAGGTTTGTGTCTGAGTTCCCAAACTAAAACTGAGTTTTACAATGTTACTGTTCTGACTGGAGATCTTGTGACTTCCAGCCTAAATAGATTTATCAACAGGTTATACCATGCCTGCCTGTGTTGTGCTAACATCACAGAATTACAGAATTCACACAAATGACAAATGAAAATATGACCTATGGGTCATATTACAGTTTTGCACAGACAGCCTCGCTATTTTCAGCATATATGTATATACGTCACAGAATCACTGAGAAGAGTTGACTCTGCGTTTTTACTCCCCTCAACAAGAATTTATACATACTGATAAAATCCACCCCCAACCTTCCCTTCTCTAGGCTGAACAGTCCCAGATTTCTCAGTCTTCCCCCAAATGAGAGATGCTTCAGTCCCTTTATCATCTTTGTGGCCCTTCTCTGGACTCTCTCCAGTAAGTCCACGTCTCTCTTGTACTGGAGAGCCCAGTACTGGACCCAGCACTCCAGATGTGGCGTTACCAGTGCTGAGTAGAGGGTAAGGGTCAACACCCTCGACCTGCTGGCAACAGTCCTCCTAATGCAGCCCAGAATGCTGGTGGCCTTTGCTGCAAGACAGCCATTGCATGCTCATGGTCAATTTACCATCCACCAGGACTCCCAAGTCCTTTCAGAAAATCTCGTTATGAACAAGAACTTTAAAAGTTCTTCATATTTAATGTCTCCAGCTACTCATAATTTTTTTACTTTGACCATCCACTTTTTAAAATATTTTTATAGATAGGGTTTACCAGACTGATTAAGAAGATGTTAAATTAAAAATAAAAAATGTTAAATAAAAATAAAACAGAAGATTGGTAGGAATACAAAGACGTGACTCTCTAGCTGTAGTAAAAGCAGTAATAACACCTCACCCTTGCAGTATTTAGAGCGTTTCATCCCAGGACCTGAAAGGTTTTACAGACATCAGTTGTCATTCCAGCTCATCTCCAGCTTGGAAGTAAAATGCAATGATATTATTACCTCAATTATACAGTTAAACTGAGGTATAATAAAGCTCCGTGACTGATCCGTAACTGCGYAGCAGAATCAGGAATGCTGTCAGCTTTCTATTATCAGGGACTAAGGGCTGCTGGAATATCACGGATAATGGAAAAGCACAGGTAACATAAGGACTAAAGAACATGCTGCTGCAGTGAAGAAACTCRGGATGGCAGAATTTCTGTCCTGGACACTGACTGCCAGACCCAACATGCTGCCTCTTATGTAGTATGTATTCCTCAAATGCTAGGAAGTGCCATGCGGATGCTCAGCTGTGGGGAACCAGCTTGCATCTAATAATGCCGTTGTTGAACTACAGCTGGGCCTAAAGTGCCGCTTCACATATACCGTAGGTAATCTCCAACTAAATAAACAACCCTCAGTAACTAGAGTTGATAGTACAAGCAGGAAGCCCAGACGACTTTGCTCTTGCTTTTCCTTTCTTAGGAATAAGCATTATTACTGGTCTCAGAATAAGTCATAGATCCATTTTGTGGGCAACCACAGTAATACAGAAGACTCACTTGGCATTAAGGTTGATGTTACTATTCCTGTTTATTTAAAGTTTCAAATATATTAAAGAGTTGAGTTGGCTTCAGAGGAAGTATCCAATAACACCTCCAAAACTGAGAGTAGAGATTTAGAGGTATTTCTTTTAATAGGTTTGTTATTAATTTTTATTTACCAGCCTTTGGAAACATTTTTTTAGGGAAGAAAGGATTTTTCCCCATTGCAGAGAACGCAGCTGGTCTGAGGAAAGCAGCAGGCTTTAAAATGCCCTGATTTAGACTGAGATTCAAAAAGAGCTGCACAGTTTTAATTTATACTACAATTACTTGTATTGGGTTTGCATGGCAAGGTTTTGGTAGTGGGAGGGCTGCAGGGGTGGCTTCTGTGAGAAGCTGCTAGAAGCTACCCCCATGTCCGACAGAGCCAATACCAGCCGGCTCCAAGACGGACCCGCTGCTGGCCAAGACYAAGCCCATCAGCAACAGTGGTAGTGCCTCTGGGATAACGTACTTGAGAAGGGGGAAAGACTGCTGCAAAGCAGCAGTGTTTTAAGATTTGGTTTTACTTCTCATTAGCCTACTCTGGGTTTGATTGGTAATAAATTAATTAATTTCCCCAAGTCGAGTCTGTTTTGCCCGTGATGGTAATTGGTGAGTGATCTTTGTCTGTCTTTATCTTGACCCTTTTTGCCTTTTGTCGTATTTTTCTCCCCCCCGTCCAGCTGAGGAGGGGGAGTGATAGAGCGGCTTTGGTGGGCACCTGGCTTCCAGCCAGGGTCAACCCACCACATTGCTACAAGTAATTGTATCGTTTGGAAAATTATCTGCTTTAGGCAAATGGGGCAAAAGACACTGCACATGAGGGGAAGAAGGAGACAAACTGTCTTTCCAGGTCTTCCTGTCCTCAGCTCTATGTGCTGACAGTGGCCATTTTCCAGCATTTTGCCCTCTCTAGATTAGACTGTAGTAGATACACTCACTAGTTTACAAATGTCTACAGTTTGCCCTTGTCTGCAACCAAGGGAATCCCTTTCCATGTGTTCAGATGCTGCATGTTAGACAGAAGTGAACTGAAAATTAGTTGGGACATCTGTAGGAAAATATGAAAGATTAATTTTAAATATTTCAGTATGAGAAAGACTGTTAATCCTAGGAATTTCAGAAGTGGTTAAGCATTATGTAGATTTTAAAAGCAGGTTGCTAATTACTTGCTTTGAGGAAAATAATTATTTTTTACTTTGTGGGGAGTCACAACTTCTACTGATATCACCCCGTGACATACCACCCTCTGAATGAAGTCACTTCATTACTGTATGGCACATGTGCCCATCTGTGAGGTAGGGATACTGGCATTTCCATCCCAAGGATATTGTGACGACAAATCTTAAAAAAATGCGAGATAGGCAAGTGCAAATTAGGGACCTATATTACAAATACTTTCTATATGGAGGTTTACTTGTGAGCAGATGATCTTGATGCTGTTCTGACCTGTTTGTTAGGCATGGTACCCATTTTCCAGTGGTACCTAAAACTGTCTTCCTTTGTCCATGCCTCCTTCCTTCTTTCTCTGTTTTTCTCTCCATATATATGTATGAAATTGCAACATACTTGAAGAAAATATTTAGACAACATCCTATAGAACTGAGAAATTTCTGGGTTTTATTTACACATTTTTCAGCATGTTATGATTATCTCAGCGCCTTTGCTATTCAAAAGCATCTGTCAAACATTTTGTGAGGAAGGCAAAGGCTGGAAGCTAGTAACTTCTGGCATGAGGAAGAAGGCTCCTGCTCCACCTGAAGGCTTGCAGCTACAGGACAGGCTCACTACCCTCAAAGCTGAGGAGGAGCTGAGTGTGCTTTCAAGTGTAGCATCTGGAATGACTTACCTTGAGCCATGTACGAACACCAGGAAGAAGTGGAGAGTGACAGCAGAGTGGGTGACTCCCTGCAGCAGGGGACAGAGGCACCCATCTGCCAACCTGACCTGTCATCTTCAGAAGTTTGCTGCTTGCCCAGGGCTTGGATCTGGGATGTTGTGGACATACTGCCAAAGCTTCTCCGACACTACTGACTATTACCCCGTGTTGTTCTTCCGTGGGGGAACCAATGATACTGCCAGAGGTCCCTTCCAACCTCAAGCAGGTTGTGATTGATTTTGTGATTGATTTTGTGACTGATTCTGTGATTCTGTGGTTTTCCAGAACAGTTCAGGGCCCATAGTTTGCTTATGAAGTCTTTGAGACTATTAATCATTTGGAGTGTATTTTTTCTTATTGGATATGCAGCTATTTCTTCTTATCTCTGCCGATATATGCCCGAGAGTGAGAATTTGGTGAGTGAGAGTATTTGTTAATAATTTCAGTTATAAGGTCAAAAGTTATCTGCTGTTGATATTTTTCAGCAATTGTTGAAAATTTGCTGCTGCTGTAACATTTTTGGCCAGTAAACTATTGTTAGAATATTTATAGAAAGCTCATCAAATAAGGAAGGATCATTGCCAAAGTCACTAATATTTTTCTTTGAATGCCTACAGAAACATGTTGATTCAGTGTGAACTGTCACTACTGTTTAAATAGCTGGTTTCTTAGAGTATGAAAAGATCAGTTATTCTGCAGGGCAAAGGTAATGCTATCTTAGCCTGAATTTCAGTTTCCTATAGTAGAACATGAAATTCCAGATGAGCATCCAGGCTGTGATCTACAAATACATTTAAAATGTTATGTAAGGAAGTGAYATGAGCTCAGTGCCCGTGCACCTACATCTTTTATGTTGCATCTTCCCCTCTCTTTGCTTAGTGATTACTGTCTTAGTGCTGTTTTAAAGAAAAACAACACAGAAAATTAATTTTGTTTGAAACATAATTAGCCTTACCTAAAGATACTGAAAATTAATCTTAGTTTAATAATAATTTTCAAAGTTCATATAGTAGTAGRTTTTAACTATACTTCTCTATTGTATAAAATAGGCCATATTCTTATACACAGGTTCTGTGACCCATTAAATTAAATATACCACTTATGATGCCTAGCATACACAAAAATATTTGCAGGATAAAGAAATATAATTATATTTGCCTGTAATGAATTTAATTTTTTATGCTTGATCTTGTTTTTAAATTCCTTAGCTCCATTCTGCTTTGCATGATATCCTTTAATACATGGAAAACCTTTGAATGAAGCATGTCAGTTCAGGTAATATGCCATTTATTTCTTCTCCTGACATCATTAATAATTGTGTCCCTGTTTCCATCTTATTCTCAAGCAAATGTTTTATACTTTACACAAGTAGTCCTTTTGAACCAAAGGGACTATTTGATACAACTGAGCTTTTCAACATACTGCATTATGTTCTCAACTAGAGACCAGATTAATTAAGCTTTAGTTCTGTACTGGTTCTTGTTGTTCCCAACAAGAGTGACGTATTAGCAAACCCACCCTCATGGAGAACTTTGAATTTTTAAGGGCCAAAGGTGTATTTACTCATGTTTGCTGCACGAGACAATTTTCAGTTAATTTCAAAAGGGCAAGATAGAGACAAAATTAAACATTAGGCTATAGTTAGGCATTATGTTTACATTTATCTATATGATACTACATTCAACTTTAATGTGTGATAATGCATTCCCTTCTAATTACCTTTCTGGGCACTTTTATGGCCCTTGTCAGAGTTGTATCTGGGCATCTTATAATCATTAATGGGTTTTATCGTCACTAAGCACCTGAAAGGTAGGGACATAATGAGCTCTAAAACAATAAGAATGGAGATATAGTAGACCCTGACTTACAAGGTTAAAAAACTTCTGTCACACAGAAGTGAGCTGCGATTTGAAAGTATACATCTAGGGTACAATCCTCTATCCTAGTCACTAATTTACACTTCACTTACTTATTGATTACTTAATTTGATCAAAGAAGTTATTGAATGGCAGGATTTATTCTTTTGTTTAGTGATCAAAGTTTCATTACTGTCTTTGGTAACAGGACGTTTTTCTCTCTTAAATGTAGACAATTTATTTTACTAAGATTTTCAGTTGAAACTTTGAGATAGTAATCGCCTGTATCTTATTTGCATACTTCAAACATTATTACTGCAATTTTTCCTGGCATCTCCTTAGCCCTCCATGACTTTTCCAAAATAATTGCTAGTAGTTTAATAAACGTATTTTAAGTAATTCCCTTAAAAGTATGGGATGAGAAGTGGACAGGTCTTATGTGTATATGTTACGTTTCCCAATATACTTTCTTTTTAATGAAAAACTTTACTGAAATTACTTCCTACCTATTCATAGCACTTTTCTCTATTCATCGTCTGCAATACTGAATTTAAAAATATAAGACAGTAGGATAGCCATTTTAGATTCATTATTGATTTTTCTTCTTTATTTGTCTTGTCCAGTATTTCTGCTTAAAAGCCGGTCTTAATACTCTGGGTTTGGTTCCTCCCCAACCCAACCCCTCCATAATTACCCACTTAGAAAATSAGTCTATCCATTATTTTGATCCTGAGAGAAGTAAAAACAGCCACAACAACCGAGAAACATGTAGCTCAAAATAAATACTTGAAYTTTCATGATAACTCTAAACTTATTTGAGCCTTTGATCAACCATCAAAAAGAGGAGGAATTCAGGGTATATTCAGTATTTCTAAAACATTCATGGAGGGCCCCACAGTCATTTTTAAATAGATAGATATCAGATAAAAAAGAAAGGACCAAAGTCATAATGGAGGGYTACAAACTAAAAAAACCCTAAGTCAATCCACTTCCCCCGCTGCTTTCAGCCTTTAGAAAGGAATCATGTTTACAGGTAATCACTATTTGTAAGAAGAAAATAAGAGCTCAATTGTTGGAAGACTGATTTATTTACTAAAATCTTAAGGGGAAGAACAAAAGAGGGGAAGAATAGAAAAACAGAMAAATCGATAGCCCAGCTCAAGTGCATCTACACCAATGCACGCAGCATGGGCGGCAAATAGGAGGAGCTGGAAGGCATTGCGCAGCAGGACACCTATGACTTGGTCGCCAYCACAGAAACATGATGAGACAACTCATGACTGGAGTGCTGCAATGGATGGCTACAAGCTCTTCAGAAGGGACAGGTGAGGAAGGAGAGGCGGTGGGGTGGCTCTGTATGTCAGGGACTGTTTCGATTGCACGGAGCTCGACGTTTGTGATGATCGAGTTGAGTGCTTATGGGTTAGGATGAGGAGGAAGGCCGGCGAGGCGGCTATCCTGCTGGGAGTCTGTTATAGACCACCCAAACAGGATGAAGAGGCAGATGAAGCGTTCTGCAAGCAGCTGGCAGAAGTCTCGTGATGGCTAGCCCTTGTCMTCGTGGGGGACTTCAACTTACCTGAYGTCTGCTGGAAATGCAACACAGCAGAGAGGAAACAGTCGAGGAGGTTCCTGGAGTGCAGGGAAGATAACTTCCTGACGCAGCTGATAAGCGAGCCTACCAGGGGAAGTGCCTCGCTTGACCTGCTGTTTACCAACAGAGAAGGACTGGTGGGAGATGTGGTGGTCGGAGGCYGTCTTGGGCTCAGCGACCATGAAATGATAGAATTCTCGATTCTTGGTGAAGTAAGGAGGGTGGTCAGCAAAACCACTACCATGGACTTCCGGAGGGCAGACTTTGGCCTGTTCAGGACACTGGTTCAGAGAGTCCCTTGGGAGGCAGTCCTGAAGGGCAAAGGGGCCCAGGAAGGCTGGATGTTCTTCAAGGAGGAAGTCTTAAAGGCGCAGGAGCAGGCTGTCCCCGTGTGCCGTAAGAGGAGCTGGTGAGGAAGATGACCAGCCTGGCTGAACAGGGAGCTTTTGCTGGGACTCAGGGAAAAAAGGAGAGTCTACCACTCTTGGAAGAAGGGGCGGGCGACTCAGAAAGAGTACAGGGATCTCATCAGGTCATGCAGAGTGGAAATTAGGAAGGCAAAAGCCCAGCTAGAACTCAACCTGGCCACTGTCATCAGGGACAACAAAAAATGTTTTTACAAATATATTAACAACAAAAAGAGAGCCAAGGAGAATCTCCCTCCCTTATTGGATGCGGGGGGGAACATTGCCACTGAGGATGAGGAGAAGGCTGAGGTACTTAATGCCTTCTTTGCCTCAGTCTTTAATATTCAGACCRGTTATCCTCAGGGTATTCACCCCCCTGAGCTGGAAAATGGGGATGGGGAGCAGAATAAACCCCCCATAATSGAAGAGGAAGCAGTWAACGACCTGCTATGCCARCTGGACATACACAAGTCTATGGGGCCGGATGGGATCCACCCGAGAGTACTGAGGGAGCTGGCGGAGGAGCTTGCCAAGCAGCTCTCCCTCATTTGTCACCAGTCCTGGTTAATGTGGGAGGTCCCGGATGACTGGAGGCTTGCCAAAGTGATGCCCATCTACAAGAAGGGCCGGAGGGAGGATCCAGGGAACTACAGGCCACTCAGCCTGACCTCAGTGCCGGGGAAGATCATGGAGCGGTTCATCTTGAGGGCGCTCACGAGGCAGGTGCGGGACAACCAGGGGATCGGGCCCAGCCCACATGGGTTSATGAAGGGTAGGTCCTGCTTGACCAGCCTGATCTCCTTCTATGACCAGGTGACCCGCCTAGTGGATRAGGGGAAGGCTGTGGATGTGGTTTACCTGGACTTCAGCAAAGCCTTTGACACTCTCTCACACAGCATTCTCCTGGAGAAGCTGGCGGCTCATGGCTTGGGTGGGTGTACTCTTTGCTGGGTAAAAAACTGGCTGGATGGCTGAGCCCAGAGAGTTGTGGTGAACGGAGTTAAATCCAGTTGGCAGCCGGTTACGAGCGGTGTTCCCCAGGGCTCAGTTTTGGGGCCGATCTTGTTTAACATCTTTATCAATGATCTGGATGAGGGGATCGAGTGCACCCTCAGTAAGTTTGCAGATGACACAAAGTTGGGCGGGAGTGTTGATCTGCCTGAGGGTAGGAAGGCCCTGCAGAGGGATCTGGAYAGGCTGGATCAATGGGCTGAGGCCAATTGCATGAGGTTCAAGAAGACCAAGTGCTGGGTCCTGCACTTGGGTCACAACAACCCCACGCAACGCTACGGGCTTGGGGAAGAGTGGCTGGAAAGCTGCCCRGCGGAAAAGGACCTGGGGGTGCTGGTTGACAGCTGGCTGAACATGAGCCRGCAGTGTGCCCAGGTGGCCAAGAAGGCCAACAGCATCCTGGCCTGTATCAGGAATAGTGTGGCCAGTAGGCAGAGGGAAGTGATCKTGSCCCYGTACTYGGCACTGGTGAGGCCACACCTCGAATCCTGTGTTCAGCTTTGGGCCCCTCACTACAAGAAGGACATTGAGGTACTGGGGCATGTCCAGAGAAGGATGACGAGGCGGTTGAAGGGTCTGGAGCACAAGTCTTATGAGGAGCGGCTGAGGGAGCTGGGGTTGTTTAGCCTGGAGAAGAGGAGACTGAGGGGAGACCTTATCGCTCTCTATAACTACCTGAAAGGAGGCTGTAGCAAGGTGGGTGTTGGTCTCTTCTCCCAAGTATCAAGCAATAGGACAAGAGGAAATGGCCTCAAGTTGTGCCAGGGGAGGTTTAGATTGGATATTAGGAAAAATTTCTTCACCGAAAGGATTGTCAGGCATTGGAACAGGCTACCCAGGGAAGTGGTAGAGTCACCATCACTGGAGACGTTCAAAAAACATGTGGATGTGGCACTTCGGGACATTGTTTAGTGGGCATGGGTGCTGGGTTGACGGTTGGACTCGATGGTCTTAAAGGTCTTTTCCAACCTTAATGATTCTATGATTCTACGATTCTATGATCTTTTCAAAGAGGATTTACCAGATCACTAACCAAACATTTTTTTAAATTTCACTTTTAAAGGAAAGCTTTTATGTTGACAGTGAGAATAGGTGCACTACATCAAAGACAGTAATATTAGATATATTCAATTTATATACGTTTTTGTTAAAAAAAAMCCCAAACCTTGCTAATAATAAAACCTAAAGGTAAGTGTCATAGGATAGAACTGTAAAATCCATAGTGTACTCACGCTAGAAAACTGGTTATATGTGAGGATATATTAAACATTATTATGTTTCAGCAGCTCTTAGGAAAACAAGGTCACTAAAGAGCAGACCTCAACAACTCTACCCAATCTTGCCTTTCATAAAACATAAATAACAATTAACCGAGGAAGTGAATGAAATCTAAAACACTTACATTGGTTGAAAACAAAGGACAACACTTCTAAATACCATAGCGAAAATGCATCAAAATGCAAAGATACATGCTCTCCCTGAAGATGTGGTTATTTGTAGTTTCAGGAGACCAGCCTAGTGACTGACCACTGTTTCAGGGCCAAATTCTGAATAAAATAAGTTCTAAATAAACATGTAAGGCTGACAATGGGAAAAAATGGACCAAACATATTTTGTAAACTACCACAAGCAGAAGAAATGCTGAGTTGTGGAAAAGCTAGAATGTCCAAAGCATAGCCGTTGGAATAGACAAGCCTCATTGCTGGCAAAAACTTTGCAGTTTCCATGGACAGCTGTTTAGATCTGTACTTGCTCTGATCACTGAAAGGAAGGATAACTTATGTTCCTATTTACTGTCGTTGCACTCTGGATTATACAAAAACTTGAAATTCTTATCTGTAAGGGATTTGAAGCATAGCAATGCAGTCATGGAGACAGTGTAATCAGACAAAAGTTGTCAGTTGTGCCTCACTGAGATGCACCTACTACGGTATAAGCTTTCAGATACATTTCTTGGACAGCGCAGGAAATTCCCACCTCTGCTTCCCCTTTGAAAGAGCCAACCATGCCCTTCAGTGTGATGAAGATTCTCTGTTTTTCCTTTCCATTTCAATTAGAAGTCCTCATAAAGTTTCCCACTCAGGCTTCATCCAGGACTTTGGGACCACCAGCCACCTGCCAGGCTGCCTTGTGAAAGCAATCTAAGTAATAGGTGACTTTAATCATACATTGGCAAGAATGTCTATCAAAAGCTAACATTGGGGAGGCTGTATGGATTTCTAAATTCTAAAGCAGTCAAAATTCTTCATCCTGTATTTCAGTATTTCCAGCACGATACTCATCTTTAACAGAATGATAAATTCATCTTTCACTCATTTGACTAGGGTTCGTGCCTGTCGGTTTGGCTCATCTCTTACTTTTTTCATTCTTTTCTCTTTTATTGAGCTGTGTTCTATCGCATAATGGTCTCTTTCATTTTATGTGCAGCAAGATCAATTTGAGGTCAAGTTCTGTCTTGCTGAGTTGAGCTGAAAACAAGTGGTTTTGAACCAAGTATTATTCTTTCCTTTTTTTTTTTTTTTATATATGTCTTTTTCAAATTCTGAAAACATAGGCTACCAGGGTACATAAAAGTGGATAGATGAATCTCAGAWTTTTTTTCTTTGATTTGTTTCTTGCAAACCGTACACATCATCGTGTTCAACCTTTAGATGAAGTTTAAATGAAGAATTTACTGAATAAAACAAAACAAATACAGCTAGTAGATTTTGCAGGTTACACTGCCAATGCAAATCTTTAACTGTAAATCAGATAATATCTTTAACTGTGTGTTTTTATGTAATGATGGTGCTTGATTTATAATGGGCACAAACTACTTGCACAACTACTATGTTACAGTGGGTGTCTTTATTCTGATCTCACCGATACTTATTAGAGATACCATATAACTCAGTCAAAGTTAATAGTATTATTGGTTAAAAATAAACAAGAAACTAGTGGAAAAGAGAAAGAACCTCCACACAATAAAAACCAAGAAACAGGCCGTCAGTTTTATTAAAATACTACTAAACCTGAGTGAGTGTAATTTATATTACGCGGCTCGTATATAGCAAAGAAATGTGATGTTAATCTTTCAACAAAGTTGTTTAATTTTTCTGGCACTGCATTGCATGAGCAGTTCATCTTGAGTAGCTTGTCATTTGCTAAATCTAGGTGCTTTCCCTAGTCACTGAATTCAAACTTAGTTAACTAAAGAAAACCCTTTTAAAAGTTTTAATGAAATTTCATTGGATGTCTGAGAGTAATGTGATATGTTTTACATGTCAATATCAACTGAGAGCTGTGTTGTGTCTTAAGTTGAGAAGATATTTCTCTGATGGGAGAATTATGACAGAAGAAACAGATCTACCCCAGGAGACTAAAATAGGCTTTTAATTTCATAGAAACATAGGGAAAAAAGAGAGGGAAAAGTGCCAGATTATGAAAATAGACTTGTCTAAGCCTGGTATGACTGGTGAGGATAAAACTAAGTTCACTGACATGTTGTATTTGCTACTATGAGATTATCAGATCTTATGTAGGTCTGTAGCAGTATGCAGGTAAGTAAGCGTGATTTTTTATGCAATTTTTTTTATTGCCAAATAAAATACCTAGTATGATTCCCCAGTTCTGTGTAGATCACTTCTCAGTAGTATAAACGCTGGAAATAAATCAAACACTATCTCACTGTGGGAAATTCTTTCAGACAAACAGATTAGCCCAGTCCAAGGTATGTTATACAAACAATGGCAACACTAAAGAGCTCACAGGTCATGAGATAAACTTAGCATAAAATAGTACAGGGAAAGCTTAGTGTCCTTCTAACCTGCAGATGCCRGAATATACAATGAGATGGAAATTTCTCTGTATTAGATAAAACCAAAATAAAATAAAAACTGCAGTGAATTTACAGTCTTGTAAAATATATTAATTCTAGACTGCGCAGTTTGCACTACATCAGGTCTGCTTAGGTCCATTTAATTGTAAAATGTTACAGTCTCTTTTTCCCATGTAAGCAATGAGGACTCTAAATTCCCGTCCTTGGCCTACTTTTCTTCTACTACTTGTTAACTCTGGGCATTCCCATTAGTAAATGCATCTGTATCTTTCTGTGTTGTTTCTGAAGTAGCTTATGTTTCATGCAAATCATTGTCTTTGCAGATCGTTCAGGATCCCCTTATACCATATACTTTCCTCATTCACACAGAAAGTTTGTTTCTTGGTGCTCATTGTTTCATATGACCATGCATACGGAAAAGGAATTCATTAACCTCTTCATAACATCCTAACAACTCTCCTTTGCTATTCTGACTACAAAAGTTGTAATAAAAAAACCAAAAATTTTGACAATGATTAGGCTGCTGCCTCTCTGTTGTCTTGATATTSTTATAAAGAGCATAAAGAAATGGGTATTCAAATTCAAAAGTCATTTAAAAGACATCTAATCCATGTCAGATACTTGCACTCTAAAAGTACATATTTCTCTGTTTTATTATAAGGAGAACGTAGGGTGAGTGGATCAGATATTACATATGCTTGGTAGTTATGTACAGGTGAGTGAAAGGTGAAGGGAATCAGCACCTTTTATGTGGATATCATTTTCTGTTGCACTGTCAAGATGCCTGAGGTGTTTTCTTTTTTATTTTTTTTCCTAATTCACTCATCAGTCTGTGTTTATTCATTTGTGATTGTTCTTTTAAACTGGAAACTCTTCATGGAAAGGATGGTATTTTTATTTTGTTTTGTAAAGAGCTAGTAGTATGGTCAGCAGCTGAAAATTCGAGGTGCAGTACTGAAATAATGATCAGGAACAAATTCCCGGTGGAGGGTTGAAATTACACACTGATAATTCTAAGTTCCAACTTCCAAGACCTTTGCTCTTAATGGCTATAACAGACTTTATTTAAAAAAAAAAATCTTGCCTGAGAGATCATGCCTCTGACAGAGATATAATAATCTGTAAGCTTAGTGGCAAACAGCATGGATTTATAACATTTCATGATTCAAATAATTCCGTGATTTACAAACTCAATTTCCTTATAGTTTCATAATTAAGTTGTACTTCTGTATTTACACAATATGTAAGAGACAATCACTTTTGCAAAGCAGCTTGTACAAAAACTGCAGTGAATAACAATACAATTTTCACTCATAGTGAACTCTAATTCACAGTGGTAAGTTTGTGTCAGACACATATAAAGGAAAAGAGGTATGGTGTTAAGGATAGTCTGGTTTTAATACAACATTTTCTTTGTGAGAAGAACATGCAGACATGATCTTTGGAAGTAACATTTATAAACATAATTAATGAAGAAAATATTGTCTAGTCCAAACTAAAGATCATACAAATGCTTCGAACGCCCCCCCAGCCATGCATGAAAATGCAACAAAGATGTCATCCCTATGTGTACTTAGAGATTTGTTTACTCTCCTTTGTGACAAAGAGCTGTACAGAGGGTTCTGGGTCAGGAAAAGTGTTTTGAAAACCATTAGATAAAATATTAGTACATACAACTGTATAATTCTACTTTCCATTGAATTTGTGTTGCTATTTTTCAATAAAAAATATACATGAATATTTGTTGCCAGATTTACTTCTGGATAACTTCTAGGAAAGAGTTTTATAGGGAATGGTGGTGACACGCAATAGATGTACATATAAAACAGAGGTTAGCAAATGAAACAGAACCTTGGAATAGAATGAAAATTAAGAGAAGATTGGTTTAGATAAGGTTTGGATGCCTATGGACATTATTGATTTTTTTGTTAAGGAAGAGAGCTATACTGGACTGGCTGTTACACATCTCCTCCTCAGTTTTTTCCTGCTTTAATCTTTCACAACTGCTTCAGAAGGAAGGCAGGACTGTAAATTTCAGTTACTGTAGAGATGTTCTGTAAATCAGGGTTTCTGATCACGTGAAGTATCACTATGAGCTTAATTGCTATTCAGAGTAGTTGTGTTGGACACTTCCTTGCTCATGTGACGTAAAGCAGTACGATTCTTCAAACAGAAAAAGTGTTCATTCTCTTATTCAGTCTTCGTATCCAGACTTACAACTATTTTAGCAATAAATGTTATTATGAAGCTTTTGAGAACATGCAGAGTAGAAATGCTGCAATATGCATTTCTGGTTATTCTACCCTTTTTTCTGGTTTAGTTCATTTAGTAGGATATTTCAAATACAGTTCTGGGAGGAAGACTGTGGCATTTTCTTTATGACCAAAAATCTAGCTTCAACTTCCTCCTCTTTGTGGGAGGTTTTCCAGATTACATACTGTTATTGCCTTATTTCCAGGCTGCATACAGATACCCCATTCAATACAATTAGGTAAATAAAATGCATTTTTATTAGCAAACTCATTTTTACTTTGTTTGCAGCAGGAAAAAATAAACTAAATAAGGTTCTTTCCACGAGGAAACTTTYGACATTTAATGAATCTCAAAAATCTCTTGATATTTCACTAAGCCAAGCAAGAGATTCTGTATGGAATCCATAGGTAAACAGTGTTGTTCTGTACCTTAGTCATTCTTTGTAACCTTCCTTTTGGTTAAGGTGCTCATTATGATGAAACTATAATTAAATTATTCTATCTTAGACAAGACTGTTATAATAAAAATATTCTTTATTCTTTAGCCAATAGATCTATGGGTAGTACTTTATGGGAGAGGGAGTTAGATATTTTCGAAAGAGATAGATAGAAACAGTATACTTGAAAGAATGAAAAGGTTTAAGAAAGATAATTTCAAAATACCTGATGACTCACAGCAAAATACAGCATTATATTCCCCTTTCATCTTTTGTGGAAGCTTTTATTATCCTTACACAACTGCAGAATGCTAATATTTGGGTTTTAAGCAGTTCGTTCAAAAGGGACGATATCTGCTGCTTTGCCTAAAAAACTATCAAGTGAGAAGGGGGCGAGAAATATATTTAAACATACAAGTCATCAGGTTAAATTGGAGCATTACAAAGGCTACTCCAAATTAGGCTGATTGCTGAAGGATCCAAAAGAGCTCTTCTCCCAGCTCTGAGACTGTAGAAGGTTTGCTAACTTGACAGTATCTTTCTAAGGTCAGTTACACAAATCAGTGCCCAGAATATTTTAGCAGTATGGGGTAAAGCAACCTCCAAGCAGCCAAAAATCTGCCCTGGAGACTTAACAGTAAAGAAACATATGCATTCTCTTCTACTTGTCAGGATTTAGTTAAAAGCCAGATGGACTGAATTTATTTTTCTCCAGTTTTACTGAAAATATCCTTGATTTTTAAAACAGTTTTGTTTAGAGAGCTAAATATGAGATATATGGGGAAACAAAACACATTTGTAATACAGTCATTGCTGTAATACTTTTTTTTCATGTGGAGACTTTTACAGTCTTTGGCTTATCAGCAATTTACAATACATCTGAGCTCACACTTGTACTCCTTTGTACGACTTTCTTGTTTTATGCCCATATAATGCTGCTTGCTTGCTTGCTTCCTTCCTTCCTCTCTCTCTCTCTTGCCTCACCCCTCACCAMCTTCCTTAGTGGAAAATCATGTTAGCTAAATTCTGTTAATATCTAATACTGGAATAAAAGTACAATCAAAACTCAAGAGACTAATCCTGAACTATTGAATTTGATTGAAGTCTTGTAAGCAGTTTTGAGGAGGCCATAAATAAGTTCCATCAATAGTGTCAAACTTGTTAGAGACTGAATACTTACAACACTGCCTTCTACTTATTTATTTATGTATTTATTTAATTATTTTTCTGTTTTGGGATTAAAAAAATGAGAAGTGGGCATATGTTGCAAGGAGAAAACTTCATTTTCTTCTGTTATATATGTTCCAGTTGTTTACACAGGTGTTTTTGATGGGTTTCCTCTCTAGATCACATCTCATTCTCTMTTGCTAAGATGTAAAAAACCCCCTTAAAGATAATTTTGTGCTGTTGTGCTACATTATTGCTTCATACATCAGTAAGCCATTTAAAACCAAGTTTATTTACATTTCCCATTGCTGGTTAGAGAGCTCAAGGTTCTAGCAAATCTCTACAGTGAAACATAACTGAACGCTAACTCTGCATTCACTTTCCCTGCTCACCACCAGTTAAATATTAGAAACTCAGAAAACACGTTTAAGTGAAGGTAGGAGAGAGGCAAAGGTAACTGTGTAATAGTCGCTCAAAAATTACAATATTGATCAGCTGCCTTAGGAGTGATCCTGTTGTTATATTTTGTACTGAAAAATTTCAAATTTCAAAAATTTCCATAAGGAAAGAAAGATCCTTAAGAAATATCCATGATTTAGGACATTGTTCCTTCTTTTAAGCATTTAGTTCCAAAACCCTAATGGAATATCAGATCAATGCAACTCAAATATTCTACTGAGATTGCTTAAGAAACATGTTAGTCATCCTTTTTCACCTTTACTTTTCAAATCTTCACCAGGGTGAAAGGGTGTTATAGTACACATAATACACTGTAGTGCATGGAGTCCTTGTTACATGTTGTGAGACTGAGAAAAAATATGAAGGACTTGTTTGTGTAGTGATATGAGAATAAAAATTCAGATTTCATTCTCTTCTCTGCTTTCAAGTGCTTCCGCAAGCTTTTCTCTCAGAATGTAGGTGAGAGCTAAAAGATCCTGAGATAACAAGTACAGTGTGGCTGTCACTGGTAAGTCACTATCACACAGTTCTTTTTCTTCTTCTGCTAAGGTAGTTCATTTCTTTGCACACATAACAGGGGGGGAGGCGAAACAAAGAACAAATTACATAATGTTTGCTAATTTGATAAACAGTTATGTCATTTATGGACAGACTAATGGATTACAGAGTTAGTGGGACAGCCAAAGTATCAAACRTGAGTACTCTGATTCTGTTTCCAAGTCCTTGGAAAAAGATTGTATTAATTATCTATCGTTCTTACAGCTGAACAGTTTGCAAAGTGTCTTTCAAAATCCTTTACTTTTTCCTGAAATGTGGCTTCAATGAATTCCTTGTGTGAATTCCTCAATAAAACACTGTTTAAAATGTAGAAAAACAATTTTTTTTAATTTTTATTAAGCACATTCAAAAAGTTCCTCAGGTAGGAATTAATAACAGGACAACAATCACAGTTACTTGCTCCTTTAGTTATAGGGAAATTAAATCATTCCTAGATACCAAAGAAACTGTCACATGGGAACATACACATCTGTGTATGTTCATGTCTACCAAAAATAACRTTCATTTTATTGTACCTTAGATACCATGCATCTTGGAATGCTATTGATTTACTCAATCTGACCCTCAAAGTAAGAGAGGGGGTGGAATTTATAGCCAACGTAAGACTGATTCAAAAGAAACTACTACATGCAGTCAGGTTTGGTTGCATACACCAAATTAGAATATGTCTTTAATATTCTGGGCAAAAAATTTGACTTGAATAAAACAAAACCTTGAGAAGTAGCAGCATGTAAATCATTCATGAATAGAGCTTCTATTTTCTTGCAACTTGTAGCTATTTACTGTAGACAGGGAAGGATAATCTCTCATGAATTGTGATCATTGCCTAATTGTAATACAAAATCGGTATCTTTCAGCATATTGAGCATAATATTGTTGGAATTCTGTAAAGCAAAACTGAGCTAAACTAAAATAACCCTCAGAGCAAATTGCTTGAAATGAAACGTGGCTTAAGTGGGTATTTAGTTCTTAACAATATGAATGATCTGGAAGAAAAAAAAATAGTATTAGAAGTATTTTTTCTTGGTGATGAAAAATTCACCAGTTAGTGATAAATAATAATGACAGGCAAATTACACAGTTTGAATGAATACATGAGATCAGTATTTGTATTTTAGTCATAAATAATTGATACAATGTTTCTCACAAAGCTAAATTTGACTTAGATTTGTTTTGGGGTTGGAAAGTACTTTGGTATGCAGTGGTAGTGAATGTCGAAGTACGAATAGTGCTACAGTGCCTTACATGAACTRTGTGATGCAATACCTAAAAGACTGTCTGGAAATCAGAGTTCTTGGGACTTTCTTGGGAGATAGCAGGGGATATCAGGTAGGGTTTAAGAGAGGATATCATTGCTTTACGTAACATAATATTGAAAAAATGGATGTGGTTCCCAAAGGAGCCAGGAGAACAATTCCGGGTCTAATAAATTAACACTCAGGTCTTAAGGCCATAGACATCCTACTTAGCAAAAGGAACATATAAGCATATATAAGATCCTGTAGGTGAAAGCTAACCACAGCCCATTCAGATTTAAAGCAAGGGAAACTTTTATGCAGAAATATAATTACCAACTGGAACAGTTACCCAAGAGATGGGGTGAACTAKTAACTTTAAAAAGTCATCATAACTGAATGTGTTTATAGAAGATGTAGTATAATTCACACCGAAATTACAGATTTTGTGCAGAGATTACCAGGGGTGGTTCATAGGCCTGTTTGTGCAGGAAGTCAAGCAAGCCAATCATATGACTCCCTCTGATTTTAAAGAAGATTAATAACTGCCAAAAATCCCAATTAACTTCAGCAAGTGAACCTTAGAACAATATGGTAGTTAACAATTATTCTATGGGTTATGTAGTTTCTTCCTCCCAAGTCAAGAAGAACAGTTACTCAGTACATGTCCATTCAACACAGGAAGTTGGTATTTGGGGTATGTTCCCTAGGACTTTTAGAAGCATTATTAAAATATTTGAGCTGTGACCATCTGGAGGAAACCATGTAATTCTTGCCCACTGAGGGTCAGCAAGGAATTGAGAAGCTTCCTCTTATTTCTGTAGAAATTTGATTTATAAGTGCACAGTYAACTTTGAAAATCTCAATCTGAGATTACATATATTCCCCTAATTATGCTGTGAATTAAGGGGGAGAATAATCTAAAGAAATATTTCTTCAGCATTGTTGGTTCATCCTAACAGGTAAATCTGTTTGA
This sequence comes from Oceanodroma leucorhoa, assembly GCA_030449065.1. Taxonomy (NCBI): domain Eukaryota; kingdom Metazoa; phylum Chordata; class Aves; order Procellariiformes; genus Oceanodroma; species Oceanodroma leucorhoa. Next base: position 67,825 of record JASVER010000058.1, on the reverse strand, counting down.
TGGTTCAGTTCAGTAGCTGCACCTGGTTTTAGAATAGAATAGAATAGAACAGAACAGAACAGAATAGAATAGAATAGAAAATTAGAATATAGTTTATAGGAAAAAGTGTGCAGAATTTATTCAGTTATGCAGAATTTGAAATGAGGATGGTGGAGGTTAGAAAGCAGAGTCCCTGTGGGGACTTGAGTTGCAGCTGCAGTTCCATACTAAGGTATCGAGGACTATTTGCTTTTGCACTGAAAGGTGTTCCTGAATGCTCCAAGACCTTGAACAACTTCTTTAGTGGTAGACATGTGCTAGGGAAACTTGAGGTACAACCAACCCTCTTCATGAATTAAATTAATCAGGGTTCACTATCTGGTCCTCAGGGCAGGTGTTACAGTGTGGCTCACAGCCATAGAATTAAATTCTTTTTGCTCCAGAAAAAAAAGAGATCTTACTTATATTGATTAGTGGGAACAGTTGCTSTGTTGTGCTGTCTTGCCAGACCCTTTTCAGGAAGAAAGGACCAAGAGTGTGTCAGGGAATGTGCTAACATTGAACAGTGTGGATGACTATGACAGTGACTACGCCTGTGCCATGTTTCTATCTCATATAGAAATAGCCTGAATGTAGAGAGCCGTTCCTAGCCTTCTTGCAGACTCTATGCTTTTTCAAGTCTGTGACATATTTGCATGGCCTTGTAGTGACAATTTTTCTGTGGCTTCCCAACAATAGTTCTTCACACAGACCTTTCTGTTCCCAGTCTGAGTGGATCACTCTGGTCCAGGTATGTCTGTAGTGAAGAGGGTCTGCRGAACACGGCTGTGAGGGACATGGCTTTCAGTGTGGATGGCTCCTGATATCTGTCACTGGATCAGGATCTTGCTTTGGCTTGCTGTTGGAAGTGGATGAGTCAGGAATCAAGCTGGTGTTACAGAAGGTAAAGAGAGATCCTGAATACGTGAACAAACCCAGCAGCTTTTTGAAAACGAGGAAATATAAAGGAGGGTATTGACCTACAAGGCAGTACTGAAAAGGAAGAAAATGGGACTGCAAATTGAAGATGATCCAGCTGAAACAGACCAGACACAAGATTAACCACCTGGCAAAGCTAAGTGAACCTTAAGTTCACTTAAATGAACTCACGTAAATGAACCCCTCAATTGTTTTTTCAGTAATCCTGAATATGTCAGGCTGATATTCTGCCAGTTCAGCACTCTGTGTCATGTGGCAACAGCTTTTTATGCCCTGAAACCATTGTCCTGTTTGTGGAACTGCAGCCTAAGTCATCACAATGCATGTATGTCTTACGAAAATTAGCACATACCCATTTCATCCATGTCATCCTTCAGTGGCTAGAAGTTCATTTACCCTTTCATCTTTTTGATCAAGTTTTTAAAATCTGCAGTAGTTTTCAAACTCACTGAGTGAAGGTGAGCTGGAGTCTGCTTCTCTAGCAGCTTTTATTTCTGTGTAAGTTCCATCAGAAATATTTTTGTTTGCTTTATTATTTCTGTTCATAATAGGGTGAGCTTCATTTAAGCACAAGATTAGCTTGGTAACTTCTCAGAATTTTGTTTTATGGTCAGTTGTGACTATGCATCTTCAGTTTCTTTACAGATATTAGCCACATGCTAAAATAGTAATGTAAAATTGGGAGGGTTTGGGAGGATGTTTCAGAGGGTATTTTATTTTTCTTGTTAATAATAATAAAATTTTAAATTTGTATTGCAGTGTTTCCAACATATTTTTCTCTGTGTATCATATATGTGTGTAATGTTATATATAGGAATACAAGTTATGGCTTGTTGGAATCGTAAAGGTTATGTGCACATTAAACCTGACTGTAATTCAAGCACCAGTCATGCAGATAGGCAGGACTATACAGCCAGTCTTGAAAGAATACAGCCAAAATTTTCAGGGTAGCTTTTTTTTTTTTTTCTTTTTCTGAACATCCTCCCTGGCTACTCACAGCTTCAACATAGGCATGAAGCTTGGGTGTATTAGCACAGGTTATTAGGAATGTATAAAAGACAGGCTTTGATAAGGGGAAGAGAMTCAGAGAATCAACCTGATAGGTAGAGGCAGATGCATAACATGTCTCACTCATCCCCATGGTGCAGCCTACCTAAATTGGGTAGAGAAAAGTGTAAGCAAATGTTAATTTTGTCACTCCAAGGCTGAGGGCTAGGCCAGGACTTAGCTGCTGCTATCATGGGAAGAGACAAAGGACAAAGCTAGGAGGAGAACCAGAAGCAGCACCATTTGTATAGGGCTTGCTGTTCCTGCTGTCAGAGGTAAGGACAAAGGAGAGTAATACTGCTGCCTTGGTTCAGTGGAGCACCTTCCTCTCCATCCTCAGCAGTCGCTGCAGCTATATTATCCTCTTGGTGTTTGCAGCAACAGAATCTCACTGGGTTACCCAGGGCTATGCCAAAGGTGAAGTAGGCAGTAAAATCTCATCCAATTTGCTGCCTCTACAACTCCGAATGCAAAGACAGTTGCCTCTTTTGTCCAGGGAGTCAGGCAATCTCAAATTCCTTCCTTTCTTGCAGTAGCAACAACCTAATCACATGATGATTTCTCAGATACTGGGGAATCATAAAATCAAGCTACTACAATAAAGAAACATTGGAAGACCTTCGGTAGTGTTTGGAGTTTCATTTCCTTCCCTTCTTTTTGACTTCAGCAACACAGAAGTACAAGGTGCAGTCTCTATGAGCAACAATACCACAAGTAGTTTACTGAAACCCTTCCTGAACTGTAAGGGAAAAACAGTGACAATAGCACTGCCTTTCCTTCTCCTTGCTCATCAGCCTACTTAGTGGCTGACTGAACATCTTTGATGTAACCTGTGGAAGCCACTGATCAGTACTTCATTTTCTCTTCACCCTCTTAACAAAGGGAAAACAGGAGGAAGAAAAACAGTGAAGAAAAACATTAATGCAAAATAAAGATTAATTTTCCCCCTGGGCTCAAATATGGAAAAAATATACTCAGAATCTGTTGTTTGTGTTCATACGAATTTTGCTAATATTTCTCGTATGTCATTTTTGAAAATACAGCAGAACATGCAGTGGAGATGGGGTTCCAGTCAGTGCTGTACGTCTTCTGTGAGGACATAAAAGTCAGGTCTTTTGATTATCAGCAGTGACACCATTACTTACTGCATCTTTTGTTGCCTCAGTTTCATCGGCAGAAGCSAAGATTTTGCCTATGTTAACAAAATACTCAGTATTTTATGTTTGATGATTTTTAGGTTTGCTGAATGTGCCTCTTTTTGAAATTCAATGATTGTCATAAATGCAATTCTTCTCTTTCAAGACAGAGATAGCTAATATATAGTGATAATATTACTGAGGTAACTTTTGTTTAAGAGTATCTTAAGGAAGATAAGGTTTATTAAGGTTTAACAAATTCTAACAGACTAACTAATTTTACTGAGAAAAACAAGTTTTTGGTCACAGAAGTCTTGCTGACAATCTGGAGTTACTAAGTGCCTGTCTAGATCTGTATGTGCTTGTTCATTTTTATAGGTATATCAGTTTGTTTAACAAAATATATTATCTTTCCTTATGGATCTTACCTCTACATCAATGTATGTCAGTAGTTGGACTAGGAATCTTAAAGGATATTGCACTTATCCACAAATTTGACATGATAAAATCTAGTATATTTATATAAAAAGCAAAAACATTCAGGTATACTAATACACAATCTTTTCTCTGTAGCTACACCGTGAAGAGATAATATAACTCATTGCTTCTATAGATTATTTTTAGATTTTTACCTTCCTTTTTTTCTTCTGTGTTTAACTTCCTGTTCCATAAGACAGTGTTAAAGCTGCTAGAATACCTTAAATTCTCTGTTTCTCTTAAGTTTCTGATACATTTGGATGTCTTTTGTGTGCAGTTACACTGAATTTCCTGGATTTAAAATGCTTGGTTTCACAACAATTACAACACTATAGGGATTTTACTCTTAAAGATGGGATTAGGTATCATTATTTTAATTCCACTTGTTTAGATATGTCCTTATGTATTAAAGAAAAAACATAAAATGACTGAACTAGAACCCCAGAGAGAAAGCCATCATGTAATACTTCTAGTAAACTGAAGGTAATGACTTTAGAAAAGTTTATCTTGTTAGTTCTGAGGAAACTTATTCCAGATGAAAAAAGTAAAAGTGCCACAAGTTGAATGTTGAGACTGAAAGACGTTTGTCTATATTCGGCATACAAAACAAAAAGAGTGAATTCCTGACTGAATACATAGGAAAATTCAATCTTACCTAAGGAAGCATGAGCAGACCCCAAACAGCAGTATATTGAGTTTTAAATTTCTTGCCCATTCTCTTTAACTCTCTGCCTAGTGTTTTTGCTTTAATTGATCTACATTTCCATGGCTTTTGTAAGAGGACCAGTAAACTGCATCTTCAGCAATCAGCAATCTATTCAGGGTAGGAAAGTTTGTGATTGTTTTAAAATACTGCACAGACAAAGTATTTCCCGTTAAGTGAAGGGCTGTTTTCCCTTTCTGTATAAATCTGTGACTATTGACCATCTCATAAAGGCTTCTACCATATTAAATTCAACCATGACAGTCCACCAACTGAGTAATCCATTATTTTGTAACACCATTCTATGCTCTGGGGACAAATTTATTGAACTTTAAAACAGAATGTCATCAGCAATCCATTTCATCTAGCTGCATAACACGCTTTTACCAATCACCGAGTGAAGCTGTCCTATTTCACTTATCCTGTCCCATTCAATGAACTGTAAGTACATTTTTGCCTAATGATAAGGGCACTGGGGGCCATATATAATTCAGAGGCTGCTTGAAATGCATCAGCCAACTGTCCTGATATGTTAATCCACTCACTGGGGGCTTTCATTTGATGTCTAATGTAAATCCATGTTTGTAAGCTTCAGCACTATTATCATTATTGCAAAAGAAGATAAAAATGAAGCAGTAACACTAGTACTAATGACACCTGAGAACTGGAGTTGCATACTATGAAAGCTAGTTATTATAGTTCCCAAGTGCAAAAGAAATGAATGAACTTTTGCATAGCATTTTGAAAGCACAAAGGAATACTCTTGTAAGCTTTTCTTTAATCTAGGTATCTACCTCTAAAAAATCAGCTGCCTAGTTACCAGAAATCCAGGCTACCTTGAGAAAAGAAGACTCACAGTGGGTGATATTCAGTCATTTCACATGATGCAGCAACAAAAAGAATAATATATTTGCAGAAATTTTAATTTAATTATAAACTACTATTCAGTCTGCCAAATGAAAAATTCTCTGCTGCCTTTTGCATATACAAAAAAGAAAGAATGAAAAATCTATCTTGCAAGAAATTTAGGTCAATCAATTTTTTACAGTCTTTTCTTAAGCTAGCCAAGAGCCTAGTCACTAATGAAACCAGTAAACAGACTATCTCTTTACTAAAATAAATTGAAAATCTCAAATGTTGGTTAAATTAAATCTATCTGTTGATATTCAGTGATCAGTACAAAATTTTACAAAGTGCTTTATGAGGTAAAATGGTAGATTAATTAAAAGCAGAGCCAAAAATAGCTAGAAAGATTGCTTCTGTCTCCACCCCAGACACCAATTTTATGATTTATTTAGCCCAGCTGGTGTCCCCCATTGATCAGAGCTTTCTTTGGCCTCCGTGTAGATGCAGGAGTTTGCTGATCAAAACAGTTGCAAACTTGAGAGCTCAGATGTATTATCCTTGTAAAAGGAGGAAGTCGCATAAAAGTCCTTTAAACTCTGCAACAGTCTAGCCTAGTGCTATTTGCGAAGGTATTGCTTTTTCTTACAATCCTCATAGAGCCTGTTCTCTCAAAGGAGTTCAAAAGTGCATTGACTGGTAGCTGAACCCCTTCCCAAGGTCATATGCTTCCATAGGTAAGGCGCATTACTGTGCTCCTTGGCATGCTCCACGCCATATGCAAAGTGATGGGACAGCTGGTGCAAGCCTCCAACAAAATTCAGGTAAAGTCAGCTGAATTTTTTAGGGGTGGTGATATTATTTATGAAGGGCAAAGAAAACATCTTTTTTTTTTGCTGCTCGGTCTACCGTGGTCTAAGTTAAGAGTCCTTGGGACAAATTGCAAATACTTCCTTTAAGACTTTGAATTTTTAAAAGCTTTTCGTTTATCTCCTTTAATGAATATGCACTTGTGTCTGGAATTTGTGTAGGTTTATTAACTCTGAACTCTAACTGTTGCATTATACAAACTCTTCTGAGAGATCCAGCTAATCCTTCTATAAGTGGGACAGCATTTGCTTGGACGGTATTGAAAAAAACTTCTTGCATGCTATATTTCTTCCAGTGTTCTTAATCCTACAAATGAAATAAGAGAAAAATAAGCTATGTAATATACTAAGAACTGTCAAATTGCAAGAATAAACAAAAAGAGTTAGCAATGCTGATTATGCATCAGCAAACATCCGTTTAGCCACAGAATCACAAAAGCAAAGAACAGCTGAGGTTAGAAGGGATCTTTGGAGATTATCTGGTCCATCCCTCCTCCTCAAAGCAGGGTCATCTAGGGCAAATTGCTCAGAAATTTGTCCATGTGGGTTTTGAATATCTCCAAGGTTGTAGATTCTACAACCTCTTTGGGCAACCTGTCCCAGTGTTCAACAACTTTTACAGTAAAAAAGGTTTTTACTTTGTTCAGATGAAATTTTGTGTCTTTCAGATTGTTCCTGTTGCCTCTTGTCCTGTCACTGAACACCGCTAAAATAAGTCTGTGTCTGTCTTCTTATTCGTAGGTTCATTGTCTTTGTGACTCAAGTTACCATTTGGGTATTTAAAATGAAGTGTGACAAAAATGATTTTCTGGATGTAAACTACAGGGGATATTTAGATTGTGCTTGTAGGTATATTGGGTGATTTTGAAAAAGCTCTATAAAGAATACAAAACATTGATTTTAACCAGGGCTAAATTTGTGGTTACCCAGAATCTTTTGGGGACATATACAACAGTAAAGTTACTCTGCCTTCAGAAAGAATCTGTTCATATGTAGCTGCATTTCAGAATCTACTTCAGTGCAGAATAAGACTCATTAAAATTATATTTTAAAATAAGCATGCAGAATGATTCCTACGACTATAGGACATAAGTTGGAATTTGGAATTAAATGATTGATTATTCAATGGCCAACTGAAAATCTTCTTCAAAGAAAACTTAAAATTGCTTTTAGGGGACAAAAAAAATCTGTTAATGAAAGTTAAAAACTAGCAAGCAAACAAGAAACTCAGAAATCCCCAAACCCAATATACCTGTTTAAATTTTCATGCATCTAAACTACAACTCTTGTTTCTATTAATGTGTCTCTGAATCAAGATTGTCACTTAAGCAAGTTGTGATTTCAGCAAATCACCAACATCTGAATTTTGAAATTGTGTATTGGAAAATATTTCCCACAATTTTAGGCTTGTAACAAGCAAACTTTTTTCATTAACAGTAAAATAAAACAGCATAGACACTTCTGAGGATCTCTTTATGCAGTACCAGAATATAGCTGACCTGCGATTTCAAAAGGAATTGTACAAAATCTTATCACATGACAAATTAATTTTTATTTAGGTCACATTGTATCTTTAAAGTCTCTGGCATGTGCTGGAGTGAAATGCTCAGCAAGATTCTCCCACCGGTAACCAGTGAAGCACAATCCCTTCTGCAGTTTCCAGCAGAGGATGTGAGATAGAGAACGTGGAGGTATGGGAGGGTGAGGGAGGAGAAAGGAAGGAAGGGCAAAAAGACATAGATGGTGAAACCAGGGCAAAACTTCATCTGTTCTTTATTGGGCAGTAGTTTATCTCTCTGAGCTGGCCTTAGTACTCCTTAGTTTGAGGTTTCATGCAGGCCATGAGAGATGCCAGAAAGACAGATTAAAGAAGGGAGGGATAGCATGATAGTAGAGTGTTTGAGCCTTCTGGCTGAGACCCACAGATGTGAACGAGAACTTTGCAGTGAACTAGTGCTATAAATCCCACTACCTGAGCTGACCCAGCTGTGAATGAACACCTGTGTGGGCTAGGAACTTAAAGACAGCTGAATGTGATGCTGCTCCTGGTGTGCTGTTGGCTAATGAAGCTTATGGGTCTTAATCATGCATGCTAGGCCAACAGCAGCCGGTGGATTTTTGACCACACCATTCCTAATCCTCTCCACATTTAGCTTTTGGATCCAGAGGTGTGTTGAAAAGATATTTCCTAACCATGTCAAAGAATCAGAACATACCTTTCTTGTCTATGTACAGAGAAAAATAAAGGTAAATTCTTCCCTGAATAGAGAGCCCACAGTTCTACGACTGGTTATTAAATTCTGTAAGCAAAAATCATTCATCATAAACAGATACATTCAAATTATCCTCCTTATTGATCCTCTTCCAACTAAATATAATACATATCTTTCTGCTGAATTTAATGGAACTTAGATTAAATTTCTGGGAATAGACGCTCATCTGATCAGGCAGCATAAAAAATAGAGTTTGGTCTCTAGCCAGAGCTACCAAAGCAACTTAATTTTAAGATATTGAGGATCACATACAAAATATTCATGTATGTGCCAGGTACTTTTGAGTTAGAAGTACATTTGAGGAGAAAATTGCAATCTGCTAGCAGTCATTCCACTGCAGCAAAAGGAGGCTAACTTCATCAAGTATGTTATTTGCTGTGAATTATTCACTCTSCAATGTTACCATGGTTACAGCTGTGTTACTTATCCTCACATCATTATTATTTTCTTTTTTAGTCATTATGGCTACACTGTAAATAGTATTTTATTTTTTCTGAACATGCCATTTGCAACACGAATAAGAAACAAGGCTCACAGGAACATCAATATTGATATTATATGCAATGTGGCTTTGGCATTGACATTAATGTTCCTCTGCATAAGTGCAGCATGACATTCATATAAAGCAGCCGATCAACATTATTTTGCTGCTTTTGATTTCCATACTGATGTCAATGCATAAGGTAACCTAATGAAGGCATCATAAAAATAATATCAACACTTGCATTGCCACCATTGCAGTGTACATTACCATTAATGTAAAATATTGTTCTGAGGTGGAATCACAGCCAACTGTATTAGAATAAATGTACGTCATGAGAATATTAATGAGTTTTGAAAAAAAAAACAAAACAAAAAATATCTATACCAGAACTGGTGGGCTTTTTCAGTTAATTCCACCTTCCTATTAATTTTTTTCTGATTATTTGCTAGTATAATGACCTCTCACAGGTTGATAAATTAGCTTATTATTCAATAGTGAATGACTAGTCAGCCAGAGATTTTGCAGTTCTTTGGGAGACAAAGGAAACAAATATTGAATGTACATTTTCTCAGTTGAAAAAGTTTTCTTTCCCTGGAAAAAAGGAAGTCAAGATCCACCTCTTTATACAAATCTCTGAGCTGAAACAATAAAAGTCTTAATGTAAAATACACTAAGATGCTGAAATCACTACAGAAATTGCTAGAAATGTTTTGAATGTTGGGTATTTTACGATGTCATTGAGTAGTTTTTATCCACAAATATGTAAGTAGGATCTTTCTGACTTCTTTTAACTACTTACATTTAATCAAATGAAGACAATGTTAGACACCTAGATAACTTAGACTGTCTTTATGGGCAGTGGAGAGGAAGGATCACATTTGGGTATGTATTTATGTATCCTAAATTAGATGCCTAAGATGTGTCAGATGAATTGCATGTTAAAAATATTTATCTCCATCAAATAAATAGCTAAGGTATAAATGCCTGAAGAAAAATGAGACTAATCCTACCTACAAAATCTGTCTGTTCATCATGAAGCTGTTATTCTCTCTCATTTTTTTCAAGTTTGCCTCAGAACAAAGTTCTAAAATCACCATTTCATTGTTACAATCTCATATACTAGTTCTTTACTGATAACACATCAACACTTTTTTTAAAGTCCACATCTGTCTTTTATTTACTCATATTGCCAAGTCTTCAAAGATTTGAATCCATTTTGAAGATTATGATTAGCCAAGAGCAAATTTGATGTCTGTGTAGCAGGTCCACACTACTTAATATTGCTTCTGTAATTCTGATTTATCAAAAAGTTTCAGATGAAGTCTTGTGTATAGAATCATAGAATCATAGAATCATAGAATCATTAAGGTTAGAAAAGACCTCTAAGATCATCGAGTCCAACCATCAACCCAGTACAAATGCCCACTAAACCATGTCCTGAAGCACCTCATCCACACGTTTTTTGAACACCTCCAGGGATGGTGACTCCACCACTTCCCTGGGCAGCCTGTTCCAATGCCTGACTACCCTTTCAGTGAAGAAATTTTTCCTAATATCCAATCTAAACCTTCCCTGGCGCAACTTGAGGCCATTTCCTCTCGTCCTATCGCTTGTTACTTGGGAGAAGAGACCAGCACCCATCTCTCTACARCCTCCTTTCAGGTAGTTGTAGAGAGCGATAAGGTCTCCCCTCAGCCTCCTCTTCTCCAGGCTAAACAACCCCAGCTCCCTCAGCCGCTCCTCATAAGACCTGTTCTCTAGACCCTTCACCAGCCTCGTCGCCCGTCTCTGGACACGCTCCAGCACCTCAATGTATAGCATTCAGTAACACAGTTGCACAAATACGGTATAGATAACAGAGATATACAAGTCTCTAAAACTCTTATTACAACTGCCAACATCCTCCCTTTGACAAACTTTATATTGATCTCTTTTCCTGTAGATTCAGGAAGTAGATCCAGGAGCAAAAAATGAGGCAACTGGAAAAAAAGTGATGATGGTAATAATGGACATCAAATTTCTTATCATTAATACATTAACCTTTGGATGGACACAGTTTGCTATTTGTGTTTACAAATAGGGTAAAGGAGTAAGAGAAGGATATAAGGAGATGATAGGTGAATTTTACTGCATATAATGCTTCACTGTTAGCTCAGAAAACACCCACAAGGCTGAAGATGACTCAAGTAAACTGTAATTTTAGGCCTTCACTTTAAAGGCTGCAGAGCAAAGTTGAAAATCTTTTCCAAAGATTGTTCATATCCCACACTGGGAAGAGATTTTATTCTATCCACATGCCTGATCGCGTTTCAAACAGCTGCTTTACTTTGAGAAATCAGGAGTAGAAACCAGATACTGCTCAGCAAACAAACAAACAAAAAAAGTCAGGCATTGCCTGCCTGCCATCACTTGCCCTGGAGAGAAAATAAAATTCTCTGGTAAGAAATCTCTTACGTTTTTTTGTCAGCACTGCTCACCAACCAAAGTGTTTCGCTCCTTGCATATACTGACGTGGATTTTCACACTGGTGTCCCCCCTGGTGAAGCGTTGGTGTTCCTGTCAAGAATTTCCTCCGGATGTATGCACCAGGCCTTTGGTTCATTGTAGGCCATCTAGAAACAGTATATTATTGTTTGATTTCTGAGAGGCTGTACAGCCTACATAGTTATCAGTCGTGACATTTCATGGGCTAGTTGTTTTCCTTTCTTGAGGAGTTCTCATGCAGGTTTTTTAGTGATTAATAAGGTACATGTGTGCTGTAGCCCTGAGCAGTTGTCCTCTGAAATGTTCAGAAACACAGGTGGTGACAAGAATTTATCTTTTAACACGTGTATCGCACAGCGGTATATCAGTAAGTAGGTCAAGGTRCACAAGCTGCTGGATACGATGATCAGCAGTAATCATCAGCGGTCTCTCGGATGGGATGTATTGAGTGCATACATGTGCATTTCACTTGCTGCAGACATTGTCATTGTTCTTGATACATCCGTTCCTGATACATCCACATAGATCCAAACCTTACCCTTTCATTTCCATACTTTTTTCATGCTGGAATGAAATGCAGCTGTGATAACTTCTGTTCTGGAAATTAAATCAATCTGCTCTTTATATGTTTCCATTCAAAAATAAAGGATGGGAGAGACTGATAGATGTTTGACAGGGCAAAGAGTATTTTCCCTCTGTTTTTTTTGTTTGCAAATATCATTTGAATCATAGAATTATAGAATCATAGAATCTTTAAGGTTGGAAGAGACCTCTAAGATTACCAAGTCCTACCAGCAACCCAACACCACCACTCCCACTAAACCATGTCCTGAAGTGCCACATCCACACGTTTTTTGAATGCCTCCAGTGATGGTGACTCCACCACTTCCCTGGGCAGCCTGTTCCAATGCTTGATGACCATTTTGGTGAAGAAATTTTTCCTAATATCCARTCTAAACCTACCCTGGTGCAACTTGAGGCCGTTTCCTCTCATTCTATCGCTAGTTACTTGGCAGAAGAGACCAACACCCACCTCTCTACAGCCTCCTTTCAGGTAGTTATAGAGAGCGATAAGGTCTCCCCTCAGCCTCCTCTTCTCCAGGCTAAACAACCCCAGCTCCCTTAGCTGCTCCTCATAGGACTTGTGCTCCAGACTATTCACCAGCTTCGTCGCCCTTCTCTGGACACTCTCCAGCACCTCAATGTCCTTCTTGTAGTGAGGGGCCCAAAACTGAACACAGGATTCGAGGTGTGGCCTCACCAGKGCCGAGTACGGGGCCACGATCACCTCCCTACTCCTGCTGGCCACACTATTTCTGACACAGGCCAGGATGCTGTTGGCCTTCTTGGCCACCTGGGCACACTGCTGGCTCATGTTCAGCCAGCTGTCAACCAGCACCCCCAGGTCCTTTTCCGCCGGGCAGCTTTCCAGCCACTCTTCCCCAAGCCCGTAGCGTTGCGTGGGGTTGTTGTGACCCAAGTGCAGGACCCAGCACTTGGTCTTCTTGAACCTCATGCAGTTGGCCTTGGCCCATCGATCCAGCCTATCCAGATCCCTCTGCAGAACCTTCCTACCCTCAGGCAGGTCAAAACTGCTGCAGCCCAACTTGGTATAGTTTGTAAACTTACTGAGGGAGCACTCAACCCCTTCGTCCAGATCATTGATAAAGATATTAAACAAGACCAGCCCCAAAACTGAGTTCAGGGGAACACCGATTGTGACTGGCCGCCAACCGGATTTAACTCCGTTCGCCACAACTCTCTGGGCTCGGCCGTCCAGCCAGTTTTTTACCCAGCGAAGAGTACACCCTTCTAAGCCATGAGCCACCAGCTTCTCTAGGAGGATGCTGTGGGAGACAGGGTCAAAGGCTTTACTAAAGTCCAGGTAGACCACATCCACAGCCTCCGCTCATCCACTAGGCGGGATCAGGTTGGTYAAGCAGGACCTGCCCTTCATGAMCCCRTGCTGGCTGGGCCCAATCCCCTGGTTGTCCTGCACCTGCCTCGTGAGCGCCCCCAGGATGAACCGCTCCATAATCTTCTCCGGTACCGAGGTCAGGCTGAGTGGCCTGTAGTTCTCCGGATCCTCCTTCCAGCCCTTCTTGTAGATGGGYGTCACTTTGGCAAGCCTCCAGTCATCCGGGACCTGCCCTGTTGACCAGGACCGCTGATAAATGATGGAGAGTGGCTTGGCAAGCTCATCTGCCAGCTCCCTCAGTACTCTCGGGTGGATCCCATCTGGCCCCATAGACTTGTGAGCGTCCAGCTGGCATAGCAGGTCATTAACTGCTTCCTCTTGAATTATGGGGGGTTTATTCTGCTCCCTGTCCCTGTCTTCCAGCCCAGGGGGCTGAACAGCCTGAGGATAATCAGTCTGACTGAGGCAGAGAAGGCATTAAGTACCTCATCCTTTTCCTCATCCTTAGTGGCAATGTTCCCCCCGGCATCCAATAAAGGATGGAGATTCTCCTTGGCTCTCTTTTTGTTGTTAATATATTTGTAAAAACATTTTTTGTTGTCTCTTAGGACAGTGGCCAGATTGAGTTCTAGCCGGTCTTTTGCTGTTCTAATTTTCTCTCTGCATGACCTAACGAGATCCCTGTACTCTTCCTGAGTTGCCTGCCCCTTCTTCCAACAGTGGTAGACTCTCCTTTTCTCCCTGCATCCCAGCAAAAGCTCCTTGTTCAGCCAGGCTGGTCGTCTTCCTTGCCAGCTCTTCTTGCAGTACATGGGGACAGCCCGCTCCTGCGCCTTTAAGACTTCCTCCTTGAAGAACGTCCAGCCTTCCTGGGCCCCTTTGCCCTTCAGGACTGCCTCCCAGGGGACTCTCTCAACCAGTGTCCTGAACAGGCCAAAGTCTGCCCTCCGGAAGTCCATGGTTGTGGTTTTGCTGACCACCCTCCTTACTTCATCAAGAATCGAGAATTCTATCATTTCATGGTCGCTAAGCCCAAGACGGCCTCCGACCACCACATCTCCCACCAGTCCTTCTCTGTTGGTAAACAGCAGGTCAAGCGAGGCACCTCCCCTGGTAGGCTCACCTACCAGCTGCATCAGGAAGTTATCTTCCACACACTCCAGGAACTTCCTAGACTGTTTCCTCTCTGTTGTGTTGTATTTCCAGCAGACGTCGGGTAAGCTGAAGTCCCCCACGATGACAAGGGCTAGTGATCGTGAGACTTCTGCCAGCCGCTTGTAGAATGCTTCATCAGCCTCTTCATCGTGGTTGGGTGGTCTGTAACAGACTCCCAGCAGGATATCTGCCTTGTTGGCCTTCCCCCTCATCCTTACCCATAAACACTCCATCTGATCATCACAGTTGTTAAGCTCTGTACAATCAAAACACTCCCTAACCTACAGAGCCACCCCACTGCCTCTCCTTCCTCRCCTRTCCCTTCTGAAGAGCTTATAGCCATCCATCGCAGCACTCCACTCATTCCACCATGTTTCTGTGATGGCGACTAAGTCATAGCTATCCTGCCGCACAATGGCTTCCAGCTCCTCCTGTTTGCTGCCCATGCCGCGCTCATTGGCGTAGATGCACTGGAGCTGTGCTATCGATCTCACCCCCGACACCGGCATGCTACCCCTAGGCTCATCTCTAGCGAGCCTTGTTTTATCCCCTTCCCCCTTCGAACCTAGTTTAAAGCCCTCTCGATGAGCCCCGCCAACTCATGGGCGAGAATCCTTTTCCCCCTTTGAGACAGCTGAACTCCATCTGCCGCCAGCAGGCCCGGTGCCGTGTAAACCTCCCCATGATCAAAAAAGCCAAAATTCCACCGATGGCACCAGCCTCTGAGCCACGTGTTAATCAGGTGTGTTTTCCTGTTCCTTTCAGTATTCTTCCCTGCCACTGACGGGATTGAGGAAAACAGTACCTGTGCTCCTGATCCTGCAACCAATCACCCCAGTGCCCTGAAGTCCCTTTTGATCGCTTTGGGACTTCTCTCCGCAACCTCATCACTGCCAACATTTGGGAAGCCATAGTCTAATATCGGATTCTAAATCCATGGTAACCTCTACGCGACCAAATAAAGCAATGTGTAGATCGTCTATAATTCAGATCTCTTAGGACATCATCCTTTCTTCTATGTGTAGAGTGGCCAGTATGATTTTGTATGTGAATATTTAATGGGAGTTCTTCTATATCTTCCTTTTAATATCTTTTTTAGCTCATGAAGTGCTAGGACACTCTTTCTGCATTTCTATCTATTTTAAAATGCATTTGATACTTCCCAAGAAGGCTATGGTGTCTCACAGCAGTGCTATTTGGTCATGGTCTGTGAATGCAGGTTTGTGAACCTTAAGTGTCTGTCTGTTCCGGCAAACTAAACACCACAAGGGCATTCCTCCAGCTACTGGAACTTTCTTATTTAAATTGTTAAATTATTCAAATGGTTCAACAGTTAAATAGTTAAATTATTTAAAGGGTTTTGGCATGAGTCATCTAGCACTCTCCAAATGCATCCCAAGCACAGTTTTGGAAATAACTCAGTCTGGACACTCTTTCCAAAAGTAGTTCGGATGTGGTCATCCTGTGTTGGAGGCTAAGATAAAGTTTAGTAGTAGAGGTTAAGTCTGTGTGTCTCTTGTAAACCCATAAACCAACTCATTTTCAAAATTATCTCAACTGTTTCAGTAACTGAATGGTCTAATTCTATTTTCCTTATTAACATTTTAAAATAGCATATTTATTTAAATTTATTTTTCCCTCAGAATTCAGGAATTAAACCCACTTCTAGAACATTTATCTGTTATTACAATGGAGCATATTCATTTAAAAATGCAAGAAACTGTGACAACAGCTAGTAATTAAAATTCTACTTGCATTAAGATTATTACTTAAGGAGATACATATAAGGGACATAAATGTAGTAGAATATATTTTAATAGAAAGGGACGTAAATGTAGTAGAATATATTTTAATAAATTGTAAAGGAATATTCCTGGGGATTTTCTTTCAGCACCTGCTCAGTTGTGGTGACAACATAAATATAAATCGCAAGTTTAAAGACAATGAAATTGGTATTATGAAAGTATGGGATATATTCTTGATTACTTCTTGCTTTTGAAGAAGGTTTTTATCATGGGATCTGAAACTGCAAGTGAAACTATTTTTGGAGTTACTTGGTATAATTATCGGATCATTTACAGGAACATGTAATTACTCTGCAGTACATCATCTTTAATAGATAGGTTTTTTTCTTTTACTCGCCAGAGGTCTGATCTTGTACCTCTGAAATGAAAGGATGATTTGCCAGTGTCCTCAATGTCATGGGATCACACCATAATATACCAACTCTTTTTCTAAAAATGTCATTTGAATATATCTATTTGTGTCAAGTTTATTTCAATAATTCATGGTAACAAAATAAAAATAAATGTAAAATTAAATAAAAAAATAAACGCAAAATAAAAAAGAAAAATAAAATCCAAAGTTTGGCACAACTTTTAAACATACTGATTTTGCCTTGATAGCTTTTAATTCATTATTTTTTTTCCTACATCATTACATTTGCATACACTACATTATTACACAGAACTCATGTCTTCTGTGAAGAAGTGACAAAGGCACATTGTCATATTTTGAAATCAAATTACTCTGGCTCAGTGCAACAGAGTTTTATTCATTCTTTTGCTACTGGATGTCCTAGCTAGGTAGCTCATTCATGTCATTCTTCCATTTAACCACGTGCAGGACTGGTGTCATGGAGTCATACTTCACAGAGGTATATCGTCTGATTTTTACTGAARGGGTATTCTTTTGAGACCTTTCAGTAAGTGGTCATGCCATGGGACTATTCAGCCACTTAATAGTACTCCGTAGCTTATGTTTCAGGCCCTACCTCTTCACCTTTAGTGCTGTTTTAGAAATGTGTGCTGCTTTGTGCTTTCATATTTATCTTACATTCTTTGTATTTCGGCAACTTATCCATTGAATGTGCACACCTCATCACCATTAAAATCTGAAAGGTTTTACCTTCGGAAACAGCATAGCACCCTTAGAATTAAAATAATCTTGATTGAGAGACATTTTCAGAGGCTGTCTTCAAAATCTGTAAAGCACAGTTGCCTGCAAGGCATCTATAATACAGCTATGCAGAATTTTGGGGGAACTGGAAGTAAGACCTCTGGGTTTAGCAGGAAAAGTAGCCATCACAGAGTAAAACTTGTAAAACAAGTAAAATTGCTGTTCCATATCTGGTCCCATAATTCCAGTTTAGTAGTGGAGAACTTCTCCTGCTATTTATTTGCATGGTGCATGAGCATTATGTGTTTATCTCAGCAGTTAGCTGAATTACTTATGTTAGGTAGAGAAGAGATAGGGCCTGAGGCAAAAGTCTGGTTGTGCACATTGTAGTGACGGGTGGCCACACTTATTCTTGTATTTTGTTCCATAGTTTCTTCTCTTGGTTTCAGTGAAAATATCATTGATGTTAGAAGAGCAGAATCATTATGGTTCTTTGGGTTTTGGTGTTGCCTTACTTTTTTTTAACAAGTATGCCCCAAAATTAGGACAGCTACTAGTCCTTGTCTCTTCTTTCTATCCTTACGGAAGACACTGGTACAGAGAAAGGGAGAAACACCTGCTCACAAACTCAGCCTCCTGGGAAACTCCCCAAATTCCAGTCAACCCACAGCCACTGTTGGAGTAATGCAATTTGTTTGGGGTATATTTTCTGAGGTTCAGCGAGACAACCACACTGTTTCAGGGAATGAGAAACATGTACACCAGTCAGTGATACACATTCATTTTCCAATATAAACTTAAAACTCTGTTGGGAGCAGGAGTTTCAGGGTACAGGCCCCTCTTGAAAACCTGCATTTTGCAGAATAGCATTAATCAGTGCTGAAATATTAATATGCAGATTTTATAGGTTGCCCAGACACAGCTCTAATTCCCTGCTTTACCTACAGTATGAACACTTCGAAGTTGCAAAAACCTAGCACCCATAACCATTACCCACAGTCATGTCACCTTCTCAATGAAATGTGCACGGGTGGGGTGGAGAAGGGAATCATATTTTTTTATGGGAAAATTTATATTGTGTGTCAGAAAGGTATTATAAGCAAGTGATGAATAATTGGCATAATTTGTAACTTTTATAACAAGAGAACTTCTGGACACTACCATAAATGAGATCATTTGTCATTGCAGTAAGTCTGTCTCATATAAACATTACTGTTAATAATGCTGACACTGGTTGGCTGAAGGGAATAAGCTTTTCAGTAAGTTCAAACATAAATTTTATTGATGAAAACTGCAATACAAAAATCATGATTTTGTCCTTTTAATGTTAGATTTCTTTTAATGAAGTTTCTAGCTCTTTATAACTGTGCTGGGCCTGGTCTTATATACACTAAATAATGAAAAAAGACCACCTTGCTGTCCTGACAGGTGCAGAACTCAGATGGGTGTTACTAGGATTTTCATATTTGCACTAAATGAGAATAGGCTTCAAAATCAAAAGGTGGATTCAACATTCATATTTGAAAGGTCTAATGTGTACTTCCTTTTCCTTTCACTATGATTAGCAAAAAAAGATGCCCAGAAAAAGAAACAAAGAAAGAAAAAAAATCTTCAATTTCTACAGGGTCATCGTCAGGTGATTTAATTGTCAATTGATAATTGTTAATTACACCTTCCACCTCAGGAAACAAATCTTATCACAATAAATTGAGAAAGAAAACCTGCATGTGAAAGCATTTAAATGTTTGAAATGTACCTTCCTTTCAGTGGTCCTAGCTATATAGAATTCTTTTAACCATGCTTTTCAATACTGCAAATAAACTGAAACAGAGGATAAGCAGAACAAAACTCTGCTTTCAGAGACAACAGTGTAAATTCAGAGCAAAATGTATTGATAATGGCATTGCTGTAGATTTATTTCTACTCACTACAAGTGGAATATAGCTATCTGTTATGGTCAGATCCTGTTTCAGTTTTGATAGTGGGAAAGCTCCTTTGACATCGACTGAAATAGGTTGTGCTTTTAAATGCATGGGTAGTACTATACAGCTGTTTCTGTTTAGTCGCCTGTGCTAATACAGCATCAGACCCATTCATATGGTGAAAAGACAAGCTTAACAGAATATTGGTGCCAAACAAAGACAAATGACACCCTGACATAATCTGAAAATGTATGAACTTCTCAATAGCTTTTAAATTGGTACAGAGAGTATGAAACTTCTGTTATCTCACTTCCATTTACTTTATTTCCTGGACTTCTTGAGTCACCGAGTGAAAGGCATGGATAAGAGGTATGTTATTATTCTGTGGAGCACTTAAACCAGTTTTTTTAAGGTACCATGAAATTAGACTCATTAGTAACTGTGTAGTCTGTAATGCTTGTGTAGGTTCTTATACCACACTCTTAATGTATCTGTGTACTGAATTAAACAGAAGGACTAACATCTGTCTTGTGTTTGCCCTCTTGTCTTCTCCTTGGGGAAAAATGAGCAGAGTGGTGTGTTTTAGTTTGAAAGATATCCAGAGGAGTAATAGGTTTGGGCTAGCACAGTCGAGGAAGCAGAGCACAGCGTGCATCTTGAGGGGAAGGCAGTGAGGTATCTGATGGTCTTTAATTTCCCTGGGAGACCACTCTGCAATATTAGACCAAGCTCACAGAAGTCTGCACCAATATTTTTTTAATAGAGAAAATTTCTTAGTGTCAAAGGAACAAAGTAATTTTGTGTTGACTTTCTCACTGTACTTAAATCAGTGTTTTGGTCCCCTAAATACAGGGATCAACTGAGATCTTGCAGATAAGGGTTATGGCACTTTTGGAACCTTTTTCTTCGGGTGCACAGGGTAAGGAGCTGGGGTTTGTTCATAGGGCCATGGTCAGTGAAGACACATGCTGCCAATTTGTCACTGTCTGGAGTCTGGTATGTGCCAAAGACCACAAGCCCAGGTGGGCAGCTCTAGTTCAGTTGAATGATGATAAAAGTGAAGTGATGAACACTAGGTCACTGCTTCCTGGTGGAAACAACAGGACTTGGGAGTGTTGAAAAAATTGCTCAGGGATGGTCCCCCAGACTTTCCCATCAATGAGAAATTGAGGAACAATCGTGGAGTATAGACTGACCTGACAATTTGAAGATGTATACTTCCCACTGCAAATGATGATAAGTATGGCTTCTGACTCTCAAGCTATTTTCTCTGTCATCAACATAATTCAAGCCTTGTTTTTGATCCTCTCCAAGTGATTTGCTGATAGGAACAGTCTTCTGTGGTGAAAGATAAGTTACAATAACAAACAAGGGTAACATCAATAAAAGTTGCTCCATGACCTAAGTTTTGAACAATGAAAAACTATCGTCTGACATTCACTGTTTTGTGGCAGAATGGCAGATACAACAATGAGAATCTACGGAGATGTTCTTCCGTTACTTGGAGAATAAACTATTCTTTCTGCTGTATTCAGATGGATTAACTATATTGATTTCACTCTTTCATTTCAGATTATTTTTATTAAAAGTTCCTCAAACTACTTGACTATCTGAAGAGTCATATCTAAACAGTCGTCTGATTCTGTAAAGTGAATTTAAACACATGCAAACTCTCGTTTAAATTTAATGAGATAACTTACCTACCTGAAGATACGTACCTGCATAACACCTTGCTGAAACATGAGACAAAACATGGGTTGCAAGTACCAGCTATTGATATGGAATATCAAATACTTGTAGAGAATTTATGGACTGATCTACAGAGTTAAGGTATTCCCCAAAATAATTATACCAAATGATATCTTTTCTGTAATCATGATTGCTCTCATATTCCCCGAGCATGAAAGGCTTAATCTGTCAGTTTTCATAAGTACTTGTGAATATATTAATCTTTTTTTTTTTTTTTTAAATCAAACCTTGTCAGTTTGTAAGATATACCAAGCCACACGAGTCATGTACACTAGATAGCACAGGCACTAGGGGCTACTTAGAACCATAGAATCATTAAGGTTGGAAAAGACCTCTAAGATCATCGAGTCCAACCATCAACCCAGTACCCATGCCCACTAAACCATGTCCCAAAGCGCCACATCCACACGTTTTTTGAATGCCTCCAGGGATGGTGACTCTACCACTTCCCTGGGTAGCCTGTTCTAATGCCTGACAACCCTTTCAGTGAAGAAATTTTTCCTAATATCCAATCTAAACCTCCCCTGCCGCAACTTGAGGCCATTTCCTCTCGTCCTATCACTTGTTACTTGGGAGAAGAGACCGACACCTGCSTCTCTACAACCTCCTTTCAGGTAGTTGTAGAGAGCAATAAGGTCTCCCCTCAGCCTCCTTTTCTCCAGGCTGAACACCCCCAGCTCCCTCAGCCGCTCCTCATAAGACCTGTTCTCCAGACCCTTCACCAGCCTCGTCGCCCTTCTCTGGTCACGCTCTAGCACCTCAGTGTCCTTCTTGTAGTGCGGGGCCCAAAACTGAACACAGTATTCGAGGTGTGGCCTCACCAGTGCCGAGTACAGGGGCACGATCACCTCCCTCCATCTACTGGCCACACTATTTCTGACACAGGCCAGGATGCTGTTGGCCTTCTTGGCCACCTGGGCACACTGCCAGCTCATGTTCAGCTGGCTGYCGACCAGCACCCCTGGATGCTTCTCTCTCTACAAATAGCACCTGGAAGGAAGGGTCAGGAATGAGATAATGATGGGTCTTCTAGAGACACTGGTGCCTTGGGGCCCAGCCTAGCCAATGCGTAGTAGTCTTACATACGTGCAGCAGTACAAGAAACTGAGATACATGCAAATCTAAGGTCTTGTTTCCTAAGATCAGGTGAAGGCCGGAAGAGAGCACATCCTGAGCTGAAGTGAATAGAGAGAGGACAAGAAAATACCTGTTGAGCAAGCTAGGACAGTGTAGTTATCAGCAGTGACACCAGAGGCACTACTCCCCCGACATTTGTGATTTGAAGAAGACATTTCTTAAATTTCTCTTTTGTGCAGATAAGCCAAAATTTTCTTTTTAATTTTTTTTCCCTAACATCACAACAGAGAGCATGGACTAGGTGGATATATAACTCCTCAGCACACACAGACACACAGAAGTGTGTGCATGTTAGGTGAGCAACCACTGGCAAGAAACGCCACAGAGCATTTCAATTCTTAAAGGTCACACATATGATGTCTTTTAGATACCTTGAGGCATCTAAGTGATCAGAATTGGTTTTGGTCACTTGGGGTCAGACTTCCATTTTTCTATTTATTAGGCTTCTGTGAATATATCTGAGAGATGGAATAAAATTATAGAAAGGTTAATTGAGATGTAATCCTTGGTTTTTAATGTATAGGAAAGGAGGAAAGTAATATTCAGTGGTTTTACATGTACAAAATCAACTTTTGTTGATAAGACTGATAAGACTCAGTATTCAGTTGCTAAAGTACTGTGAGCACACTAAAGAATTTTTGCTTCTCAGTATTAAATATAAGCCCATTTTGTATTGCATAGAGGGCAAGACAAGTTGTAAATAATTTCTACTTTTTAATGAAAGTCATCTCTCTAAAATATTAAAGTAACCTTTCCCATTTAATGGAACATATTCCTTTAAATAAAGTAGAAATTGAATTACGTTTCTTTCAATCAAAGGTAAATAAAACTAGTTGGAATAGTTTTCCAAATTCTTTAAAAAAAATTTTAAAAGATCCTAGTTTTTCCACTTCATATAATCAGGGCAGAATCGGCTGCTTAGCTGGCAAATGAAGGTAGTAGAAACAAATATAATTCAAACTACTTTATCTGTGTTTAATAGCTAGATATTGACTTGTTAGGAGACCAACATAGAGATTTATTGCTGAAAGTAAGACATTATTATTGAGGGAGGCAAAGCCTTTGTAAATATTAGACTGTTACAGTCAATAAATCTCAGTAAGAGTGGCCAATACTTCAAATTACACATTAGTTCAACAAACTACTTCTGGAATAAGATTAATATTAAAACTGTAAAACAAACTATTTGAGAGACTTGAATGTTCACACTTCTAGTCCTGTCTCGTGAAGCTCATGAGGAGATCCTGAGCATCTTCTTTTTTTGCCCATGGATATGGTTCTTCTCATATCATAGTGATTGAATGCATTAATTTCAGGGAAAGCTGAGTCTTACTCTTGAACAAGAGCATAAGTGAACTTCTGGAGGTATAAAGAACTCCAGTATCGGTTAGCAAGCAGTATAAGGTTGTCTGCTCAAAAAGCTTCACTAAACCATTTCTCTTCTCAACTTATACTGGAATGAATGTAGTGGATGAATGGCCATATTTACATCCCACCTAAGATGACCTTAAATTACACCTGAGTTCCTTTACTGTCTTTCATCAGTTCCATGCAAATTTTCAGATATTTTAGCCAGAGATATTGTCAACATTTGAGTTAGACTGACTTAAGTAGAATTTAGGCCACCTACCTACTGCTTCTGAATCACAATTTCTGTCTGTGGTATAAGCTGAATTCTCTCGGCAATGTTGTTGATAGTGGTTTGTCTTCTAAAACTTTGATGTGTTTTGCTTTCAACTATTCTGTATATCCAAGGCAAATTGAAAATGTTGACCATTTCTTCAGCCGCAATTTTTTTTTCTTCCCCCTCCCACCCCCCCCCTTGGGACAAACCTCCTATATTTTTATTGTAGATCTTAGTGACTTAACTGCACTTGTTCAAAAGAAATATAATCTAGCCAAGTGTCTGCACCGATGCTAGCATAAAGGAACTAGAAATGCATTTAACTGCCATACTGTCAGAAATTAAAGTGTCAAAAATTGAAGTGTTTCATTTCAGGCCCACAATATAAAAGTAAGTCTTCTCATTTTGGGGGTATTACACACTTTATATTTGAATTTTCAAAACAATACTGTTTTGTTTATTTGCTGAAAATTTCAATGTTTCCACTTTTTATTACTGCAAAATGAAAGAAAAAAAATATGACAGATGAAGGAAGCAAAATAAAAGATCAAGAGCTATTGTTGGCTAGAACAGTCCATTTTTCAGTCTGCTATGGRTATTTGAAATATTATTTGCTTTCTATGACTATGTTTATACTCCTCTGCTTAACTATTGTCATCTGAGACAACATATGCATAACAAAATCAGGTTACATTAGATTCTCCATTCACAAATTAAAATAGTAAACTTTCAGGGCATATTTGGAACAGAATATGTGAAAATCTGGGGTTTTTTTCAACCAGAAAGTTCAATAATTTGTAACAACTGAAGGGTAGATAATCTTGCATACATTAGATATTATTTTCCAAGCCTTTAATAATCACATTAGAAGAATTTTGGGGGGAGTTAAATTTTTTTCTGGTTTCAGTGAATTTTGAAAAACTGTTTATTCTCATTTGAACCTCACTGGTTTGAAATGAGAATGTTTGGAACCTTGCTGTGAGTTACATACATTTTAATGAGCTTCAACTTTTCTCCTTCCTTCTTCAAGGTTGTTTCAGACACTGAGAACATTGATTTTTTAAATGCTGAAATGTTGAACTGACAGAACTCTTTAAAAATTCGCATGTATATGAATAAACTTTGCTTACAAAGTAAATGCAGACAGTTATGGACAGTCTTACACAGTGTCATGGTATTTATGGGGCAAGCATTGTATCGTTACAGAGTGAACAGTAGAAATTATTGGTTTGGCCTTCTAACCCAGAGTTCAGGATAAATAATAATTTATTTTCTTCTCTGCAGTCTATTTTTTTTCTAAAGAAAAACTCATTTTAGGTACAGAATCTGATTTTCAGTGACGTGATGTTTTCACCCAATTTTCCAGCTGGCTTGACTGATTCAGAGGAAGGTCAAGCGATTAGCCCAAGGTCACAGACTGAGTCATTGACTCAGTCAGATTAGGAACTAGGATTCTGCCTGCTGGAGAACTTTGTTTGGGGAGATAAAGATTGTAATAAGGCAGAGCCATATTTCAGCACAGAATAAGATTTTGGTTTTTTTTCCTGGTTAATAAAAGTTTCACTATCTACTGCAAAACATTTTTATATATCCAGGCTCTTCAAGATTCTGGGTGTCCTACTTTTCCTGTGGCTACTGACACCTTCCAGAAGTTCTGGTGGYTTCTGCTGAGAGATAATCAAATACATTTTGACTGCAGTGGGCTCTGATTTAGATTAAAATTGGTTTCATTTCCTGGGCAACTCTTTGCTTCAGCAAAACAATTTTAGGTGCCTTATCTTTATTAAGGCCAGTTGCAGAGCTAGATTAATTATACTGATTGACCAGAGCAGACAGTGCTATGAATTATCTGCCTCTTTTACTCTGTTGTGTCCTACCCCTCTCATGCGTGGAGGCGTGGCAGCAGGGTGCACCTTTGTAACAACAGATGGCTCAGCACAGTAGCTTGACTTCAGGTGAAGGAATATGCAAAAATGCATCGCATTTCACCCTGCCTTTGCTTGACTTCTTTTCTTTTCTTTACTTTTCTGTTTTGTTACTTCTACTGCTTAAACACAGCCACCTCTTATGTCTTCAGGTATGTGATGTAACTTGGCTGACTCCTCAGCTTGTAAACTGTAGTGTAATGGAGTCGTGCTGAATGTCTCCAAAAATAATTAAAAACTTTCTTCATGGCCTGCAGACTGTTTCTCCAGTTGTGAACAACACACCTCTTTGATTTGCTATGTGCATCTTGGTCTTTTGTCTTCTCGAGGCGCAGGGATCGGTGGCCAGAGATGGTGCCCTTGCCCAAAGGCAGAGAGTGGTACCCAGCAGAAACCCCGCAGTTGCAAAAGTAGGGTATTTGTATTTTTTAACAAAGAATGTAAATATCCCACCAGATAATATCTAACTAAAATAAGTTGCAAAGAGGGTGAAGTGTCTTTGGGTTTTAACTGGCAAGAGCAGAGCAAAGCTGGTTTCTGATAAGCATGACAGCTGCAGCCTTTTGTTGTAAAAGCTTATGGAAAACAAGAACCTTATCATTTTCACAAGCCCTTTTTGCAGTGCACCATAGTACAATCTAGCATTTCTTTAAATTTGCATATATATATCTAAACACCATACTGTATTCTTCTGAGAGGTTTTTTTTTCATTCATACAAGAGAAATTCCCTGATATGTATACAAATATSTATAAAGTACATTCATATTGATATATGTGGGTGCTCAGAAAAATGGACATGGATGTATACAAACTCTGGAGCATGCTAGTTCAAGTGCAAAACTATCTTGGACATTTGATTTCAGCATATTGATGAAGTATGTGTATGCAAAATACAATATAAAATCCCGTGCTGTTAGTGCATGTGTTCAGTTGATAAGAAATGTGCTTCTGAACAGTTTGGATACAAGATTAATAAAAAATAATGTTTATGATATAGGAGATTCAGCTTTTAAAATCTGAAGAACTTAATTCTCATGTAACGGCTGAAAGATTAGAAACAGTGAATAAATAGGCCTCTCTGAGTGTCTTTTTTCTGAGAGTTAATGTAAGTAATAGCTAATATCTGGAATGTCTTGCTGTTATTTAAATAATATTGAATATACAAGCTTTGCATACAGAATTCAGATGAGACAAATATTTTCCATAATTTCCCAATATTTTCTTATATAAGTGTTATAGTACAGAGTGAGGAGTAATACGTATTGTGGTTCTGATACATCCAGTATCAAACAGAGATTTTGCAAGGGCAGTTAAAATGCCTGAAAACATGCAACAAATTTTGCCCTGAATGGTTTTTAAACAATAATGAACTGAGCTATAGGTTAATGTATTAACTTGGCATCAGTCATGAAATTGAAGATTTTGTGAGCATGGGTTTTATTTTGGATCTTAAATGCTATTTGTGTAATTGTTCACAGAAATTACCACTTGCTGTATGAAAGAGAGATTTGGGTTTAGCTTTTGAGCTATGTTTGGATTTACAAGTATAAAACAATTGTAGGAAGTACATTCAGGATTGCCGTGTTAATTCATTTGCCATTTTTACAAGAGAACCAATAATGTTTTGTCTCTCTGAAAATTTTTTCTGATTTCTGTGTAATTAAGGTCTACACTAAATTTTCCGGTGTTGCACATTGCACAGCATTATCTGCATGGTGGGTTTATTTTGAGATGCTCAGGAGGTAGGAATGACCTGGTTATTTCAGTGGACTAAGGAATATTACATAGATTCTTTACCACAGACTTCCTTTTTAACCATAGGATGATTTTTTAACTTCTGTACTTCAGTTGCTCTTCTCTCTAAATTGAAGATAGCCCTCTTTACCTACCTTCACTATGTTTTGTCCACTTAGATTGCAAATTCTTTGCACAGTAAGTGGAATTTTGTCATTTATCATGGTTTTTTTTTTTTTGCTACCCTAACAAAAATATATTCAAGTATATGTTAAAATATATCTGTTGTGCTGCCATTTAGAGTGACCTCAACAGGCAGGAGGAATGAGCCAACATAAAGTGCAACAAAAAGAAGTGCAGTCCTGCACCAGGGCAGGAATAACTCCATGCATTGGTACCAACAGCAGGGCAACAGGATGGAGAGCAGGTTGGCAGAAAGGGTCCTTGGGATCTTGGTGGGTGTCAAGCTGACCATGAGCCAGCAATGTGTGCTTGCAGCAAGGAAGGCTAGCAGCCTCCTGGGCTGAAGAAGAGGGAGGTAATCCTTCCCCTCTACTCAGCACTGCTGAGACACACCTGGAGTACTGTATCCAGTTCTGGGTTCCCTAGTACAAGAAAGACATGGACATACTGGAACGAGTCCAGCAAAAAGCCACAAAGATGATTAAGTGACCACAGCATCTGATGTACAAAGAGCGGCTGAGAGAGCTGGAACTCTTCAGTCTGGAGAAAAGAAGACTCAGTGAAAGGACAAGATGAAATGGGCACAAACTGAAATACAGGAAATTCCACTTAAATATTAGAAATTATAGTGAAGGCGGTCAAACGCTGGCACAAGTTGCCCAAAGAGGCTGTGGAGTCTCCATCCTTGGAGACATTCGATGTCTGACTGGACATGATCCTGAGTAGCCTGATGCCATTGATACTGCTTTGACCAGGGGGGTTTGGCCTAAACCTCCTCCATAGATACCTTCCAACCTCTACCCATCTGTCATTCTGTGACATATGTCCTGCTGACAGTAAGGTTGTCTGGTTGTCTATGCAAAACTGTAATATCACTCACATGGAGAAGAATCAGGAGTCGTGCTGCAATACGATAGCAATACTATATTGTACTCTTCATTATGTTCATGTGTCATCATAACAATTTCAAATACTACAGATACACAGTCTTTTTTTTTTTTTCTCCTTTTTTTAAGGTTTAGGTTTAAAAGTTCTGATGGGACCGGATAAAGCTGGTCGTTTGGGCTTGTGGTTCTTGTGACTTCCACTGGGAGGAAGCTTCCTTATTCTTAATATTCTTGCTTAATGCTTCATCTGAAATATTTCAGTGCATTTCAAGCCTTAAGCAGAAATCTCAGCACAAATATGATGTCAGCAAAGCCAGGTAGCTTTGCACTGCATTTTTAATAACATATATAGCTGTTTGCATGTCTTAAGACAGTTGTAATGAAAATAGACTTCAAAGAATAAGTATTTCCAACTCTTTTTTTTTTTTTTCAATGTACACTTGGGATCAAACTATATGTGCTGACTTCAGTGGAAGTACCATTTCATCCACTCTTCTAATAATTACTTGCATGAGGCCGGAATTTCAATTCACTGTATTGCTTCAAAATGCCAACACAAAATCATGCAACAATGGTTACAGTTAGTATTTCAGCAACTCCCATGGCCCTAGCTTGCTTATTTGGGTGATTTGTCTAAGACTAAACTCCATTTAATCTGATTTTACTTCAACCAAGCCAGTAACTCTATTGATTTTGATGGTTGAAGTGGTTTCCTAGTGGGGAAAAGCAAAGTCACAGTTAAGAAAGAGTGTTAGGCACCAACTCATCACTTAGAGGTTCTGTATTTTAACCCAAAATGCAACTGTTGCTTGTGAGTACTTCATCACACAGCAAGGCCCCTGCAAGGCCACCCTCTTTGCAGGTATCATGTATTGGTATTTGGTGCAGTTTGACTAGTATTCAGGCCAGCGACTATAAAGCACCTTACCCTGGCTGCCTCCTCTATTAAGGACTAGAAATTCCAATCCGAGGAAGAACTCTCTACCCACTGATAGGTGCGGAGGCAGCATATTACACTTTTGCACTGCAACCATTTATTATAATCAAAATGAAAATCAGAAAAAAGAATGTAAAAATTGAGTTTATGATGCCAGGTCCCTGGACAATCTGTGTCTGCTCAAAAGAATGAGGATCAGTGCAGCAGGTCAGCTTCCTTCACTGGACTTCCCCAGATGATGGACAGGTTACACAGACCTTTGCTTGTAAACTTGGTGGCAAAAAAATATTAATTTATCTTACTTTCACACCATGTTAAATATGCTATGGTGGAAAAGCCTAATGTGTGTAAACATCTTCACTGACAGATGCGAACATTTGTCAGCTTAGGTAATGCCATTCAGTTTGTGCTAAAATCATGGCAGCAGGAGAAACTCCTCCTGTAGGCATTTGAATAGCTGTATAACCCTGCTTCTGGGGTTCTACATATTGAGTAAAATGAAAGCAGAAGTGGTAAAATAGAAAAGAACACATTACTTATGGTTTTCAAAATATGTAAGCTTACGAAAACTCCAAAATATTGAATCAAACTTTTGACCAGCTTGATGGTTTCCATTAAAATCTTGCGCTTTTTAAGTTCCTGTGTAAAAAGTAATAGCTTTTCCTCTCCGTGTCCTCAAAAAAACATCTGCGATCTATTTCTGAATGACAATGCTCACAAAAAATTGTAATGAACATCTGGTTTTAATACAGAAGTCAACAAGCCAACATAAGGAGTCAATTTTCTTCTTCCACAGCTGAACACCATGGAAGACTATACCATAACTAGTTACCTCTGAACTGCAACTCCGGATACTATGACAAAAAGTCATATTTTGAAGTAATCAGGTTGTTGCTCTTTGTGATAAATTTTTCTTCAGTTTCTTCATAGGTGTTGTCATTACTAGACAGATAAACCATAATTGCACACAGGGTATGACAGAGAGCAGTTTGGTTTCTAATCCGTTCTTATGTTCTAATCAGTCTTGTGTGTTGGCTGTTCAGTTTTGAATAGGGTGCATCTTTGTAAACACAGGAAGATAAAAAACTGCACCCTGCTTACATAAGTAACATCATAAAGTAGTAAACTGATTACAAATTATTTAGCCTAATTTAGGTTTGCTGTGGTTTATCTGGGATTACTAAAAGATTTCAAAACTTGCTATGCAATTCAATTTCTTTTTCCTTAGCAAATAATTTTCCATTCTGATTTTTTTTCCAGTTGTCATCAAGATTTTATCCTTCAGCTAAAACTGTTGCAGTTAACTTTGCTTTTCAAAGAGTGCTCAAATGTTAAAGAAAATGGGACAATCTTGATTGATTGAAATTTTATTTTCAGTAGTGTGAAACTTATCATATATGTTACCCGTTCCTTAACTAAAATTGTTTTCCAGGTCACGATTAAAAGATTTTGCTTTGCTAAAGAATATAGTCTTTTCCTGAAAATCATATTTATTGTAGACAAAAAATGCAAAATGTAAATTTGATGGTAGTTTTGACCATCATTTCAATAACATGAAGTTATAGGTTAGACAATAAAAATATATTTTTTTAACTAATGTTGGATGGCACTTTAAACAAGAAGTTGCACTTCAGGAGGAAAAAAGACCATTTATTGGAGAAAATAATATTTTTCAGGATCATTTCAATTATCTTCCAGCTAATATTTTGGAAAACACTTTTGCACATTTGCAAATGGTGTATTCAGAGCCTAAAGTAAACTGATTAAATACTTTTGTTGGTAGTGGTATTAACGAGATATAAAATTTGTTGTACGACAATTGATAAATTCACCTTCATGCAGAAGCATCTTCAGTTAAATTTATCTAAAGTGAAGTTTTTATGGTCCTTTGGATTATTGCACCACATATTTTCACCTTTGACTACTGAGATGTCCATCACAAGAKTATGGTTTGCATGTTTCACTGCTTGCTAACATACAAGATCAAGACTTTAAAATATTATTGCAGTTTTTAAATTCAGGTAATATTTGTATTTTTATTGTATTAAATGAGATTTATTCTGAAATTTTCAAAAAATTATATTAATGGACCAGTAGCCACAACTCCTTTGTGCCTAAAGAAACTTGGACATAACAGATCAATGATTTTAATATTACCTAAATTGCTGACCTATATGGTTTTACTTTCCAAAAACTAAACCATACTGCAATAACTAACCTCAGATAGAAATGGTCATCCTTCACTAAATTATTTTGGGCTTAATCTAAGGCAATTGCCACCAGGCACAACCATATTGTTGTTGGGCAAAACAAAACAAACTAAAAAAACAAAATAGTTAAACAAACAAACAGCCCAAACCAAATAAACCACCAACCAATCAATCAATCAAAGACTCCCACAGGGAAGGATCCTGGAGCAAGCACATCATCCTAGAAGCAATGTTAGGGCAGTTTCTGTGTCTGTGCCGTAAGCTTTGCTCCTCACTCAGACTGAGYAGYTGGTGCTATATATCATTTGCAGTTCTGGTCTTACACTGAAGAGTTTTTCATTGCTCTCCATTACATGTGAAGACAACTGTGGACAACAAAAACAGACGTGTTAAGCTACATCAAAGTAAAAAGCACATTAGGTCTGCATGGTTAGCTGTTCCAGAGAGTCTGAGAATTTTGTATACAAAATGAACATTTTCAGAATTGTTCAGCATCTGACTCCTCATGTGGAATCAGATTTCCAAACCAGGCAGGGGTATAACAAATATAAGTAAGTTATGCACACTTGAACATCTGAACTTCTTGAGCTCTCCTATGACAGTTCTGGTCATAGTGATTCTATTGATGTAAATGGACTATTGTGTAGAAAATCTGGTGATTAAAAGAAATAGTGACAGACACATATTGAAAATCTGTTAAATTATTGTAGAAAGTAAGGATAGGCAGCAATATGTTAAAAATAAAAATGACGGTATTTCACCTTCCCTAATATTATGAGAAGTGCAAAATGAAACAAGAGCTATTAGCTTGGCACACCGAAAAAGACAACTGTATAGTGTTCATTTAGAGATGTTGCAGGAGATATGGTGTGCAGCAAATCCGTTTGTGGTGTAATAGTAGTGAGTGAATTCAAAAGTGATTTCAGGCAAAAAGGAACTTGAATATTTTTTGGGAACAGTAGCATTAACAACAGTGACAGAAGCAACAGTGAAGACTTTACAAGATTTGCACACCTAGCAGGAGAACTAAACCTGATTCAAATAAAATGCCAGGGCATTTTACTGAGGAGGATGATTCTGCTTTAGAGAGCTCATTTTTACCAGTTTGTAAATTAAGAGTGTCTGAGTGTCATAAATGCTTCACAACTGATGACTGCCAAGCTAGAAAATGGCAAGACAACAGCTCAGCAGCCCCTTTAGAGACAGCCAGCATGGCTTCACTGAGGGCAAATCGTGCCTGACCAATCCAGTGGCCTTCCATGATGGAGTGACTACCTCAGTGGACAAGGGAAGATTTACGGATGGAATCTACCTGGAAATCTGTGAGGCCTTTGATATGGTGCCCCACAACATTCTTACCTCTACCTTATGGTAAGCTGACCCTGTGGCTTATTGCCCCCGTTAAATAGTGCCCCTGGGCAGCCTGGAGGAGCCATCTCTGGGGCTACAGTGAGATGCATAGGGACATGGTGGGGTCATGGGGAGCAGGTACAGCACCCTGCTAAAGCCCCAGGGTGGGAGGATGGCGCCCAGAGTTGCAGGGGTCAGTGCTGCTTTATGCGTGGGCCTGTGTCCGTCAGTCCTGCATGGACCCATCTGTCGTGGCTCCCCCGCCAAAGGGCTGGTTCCCCTGGGGAGAGGACAGGGGAGTAACTCTCCATGATTGCCTGCACCGCTGGTGGTGACTCAGCCCTGGGGAYGGCTTGGTGCCCTTTGGGGCTTGGTGGATCTGATCTGGGGCTCAGCCATGCTTTTAAACCTCTTTGGTGCCATTTCCTGATGCCTCCTGCACTCCCTCCCCATCCCGTGCAGGCACAGAGAGGTTCTGGACAAACTACTTTTAATGGAAAAACTGAGAACAGAACAGTCAAAAAAGCTACTACATCATCAACACTCCCTCTCCCCACCTCCCCAAGACCATCTCATCCCTCCAGCAGGCCTAATCCCACCCTCCTGCCCCACCACTAGCTGCGGGAGCCTTGCGCTTGCTGCCACTTTTTGGTAATGATGAGCCATGCCGCTGCTTCTTCCCTCACTTTTGCAGCCTGATGTCGTGCTGGGACATGCTGCCCTGGGGTGGTGGCAGGTCTGTCCCCGCATCCTGCCGTGGATCCTCAGACTTCATCCTGATAGTGTTGAAGTGCTCCACGGACAGGATGGCTTTGGAGGTCTCAGGGACCCTGTCAACAGAGAGCGTCTTCTTGGGCAGCCAGAGTGAGCTGATCTTGTAGTCCGGGATGGTCGGGTCCCTGGGCATGGGGAGGCTGCTGGGACCATCCTGGCTGATCCCCACTGCACCCAGGGAGCAATCCAAGTGCCTCATAACCTCTTGCAGCAGCACCTCCTCAGGCAGAACAATGTCGGCAGCTGGAATCGCCACAGGGTCTCTGATGGCTTGGACGTGGAGGGTGGCAGAGGGGCTGGGCGGGATGTCTCTGCGTAGGGGGATGTTATGGCCCGGGAGGGTGCCCTCCTCCATGGGCACGTCACTGCCCAGGGAGGTGTCACCAGCTGGGAGGGTGTCCTCCATGGGCACATGAGTGCCCAGGGAGGTGTCACCAGCTGGGAGGGTATCCTCCTCCATCGGCACATGAGTGCCCAGGGAGGTGTCACCAGCTGGGATGGTGCCCTCCTCCATGGGCACATGAGTGCCCAGGGAGGTGTCACCAGCTGGGAGGGTGTCCTCCTCCAGGGGCACATCACTGCCCAGGGAGATGTCCCTACCCGCGACTGTGCCCTCCTCCATGGGGACCTCTCTGGCCAGGGACATGTCACCAGCTGGACAGGTTACCTCATCCATGGGCACATCAGTGTCCAGGGAGATGTCACCAGCTGGGGAGGGTGCCCTCATCCATGGGCGCATCAGTGCCCAGGGGGATGTCATCACCTGAGGAGGTGTCATCATACATGTGGACATCACTGCCTGGGGGGCTGCCACTGCCCAGGGGTGCCCCCAAGGGCTTGGCTGTGCTGGACCAGCTGTGCTGGACAGGCTGTGCTGTGTGTGCTGCCCGTCAAGGTGGTGGTAGCTGGGGAGGGAGGGTGGCGGCACTTGGAGGGCAGGGGCCACTGCTCTGCCCTGGCAGTTGTAGGGCAGGAAGAGGTGCGGCTGGCAGTGGGGGGCCCATTGGTCTGCCCAGGCCAGGAGGAGCCCACAGCCCTGGGCTCCGCACAGGGCAGTGCCTGGCGGAGGAGCAACGCCGTGGCCGATCGTGAAGGTGGCTGATGGAGTCCGGTTGGTGCTCGTCCGCTCCAAGTTGAAGATGTGGAGGTTGAAGCAGCTGCCGCATGAGGCCATTTGCAGACCTGCATGGGTGAGAGGGAGATGTGCTGGGCTGGGGGCTTGGGGGAGTCTCCTGGGCCACTCGCCGAGCTGGCTCTGAGCACGGACGTCCCCATGCCCTGCACCAGATGAGTGGGGAGCTTGCGGCAGGGACGATCCCTGCGGGGTGAGCTGCTGTGCCAGTGGGATGGGGTTTGAAAACTGGGGAGGTGAAAYGGGAGAGATGGGCCCAAGRTAYYGGGAAATGATCCWTCAATTCCTGGGCAGGCCTTGCCCAGGCGACGGCAGGTATGCTCGCTGTGCCTTGCTGAGCCCACGTGCTACAACTGCCAGGGGGACAGGGGTGCTGGGGACGCTGGAGGTGCCGGGGGGGACGGAGGAGGCAGGGGAGCCAGGGGTGCTGGAGGGGCTGGGGGGGGCCGGGGGGCCGGGAGTGGTGAAGGGCCAGGGCAGATGGGGACGCCATACATGCCGGGGGTGCCCAGGGTGCAGGGAAGGGCTGCCGCTCCTGCCYAGGCAGTCGGCAGAGGTTGGCTGATCCTGAAAGAGATACACGAGCAAACGCTGGTGGTAACATCCCCAGCTGGGGCGGGAGGGCGCACAAAGGGACTGAGAAGGGGGATGGAGAGGTAYAATGGAGGAAGGACTGTGAATTTCCCCAAAGTGCGCCCCYGGGCTGCCGGGGTCGGGCTCGGTCCTTACCTCTGGCGTAGCAGGCTTTGGGGAAGACGAATGGCTGAAGTAGCTGGGGCATCGGGGGATCCCAGGGGCTACACGGTGGGTGCCACAGAGCAGGCAGTGCCATGGTCAGCTGTCGTTGGTGGATGGTCGGTTATGTTCGGTGTTCTGTTTGAGTGTCTCCTAGGAAGGAATGCGGGGGCTCCCAGTGTTCTGTCCCGCCCCCAACAGCTTTGCCAGCTCTTCATGGGGAGAGAAAGGGTTAGCAAAAGAGTTAAAAGAAGAGTTACAGTCAGTGGCTCAATGTCCAAGTGGAAACCAGTAATGAGTGGTGTCCCTCAAGGGTTCATACTGGGGCCAATACTATTTAATATCTTCACCAATGCTGTAGACAGGGGGATTGAGTGCACCCTCAGCAAGTTTGCGGATGACACCAAGCGGAGTGGTGCAGTCGATATGCTAGAGGGAAGGGATGTCATCCAGAGGGACCTTGACAGGCTTGAGGAGTGGGCCTGTGTGAACCGCATGAAGTTCAACAAAGCCAAGGGCAATGTCCTGCACCTGGGTCAGGGTAATCCCCAGTAACAATACAGACTGGAAGATGAATGGATTGAGAGCAGCCCTGCCGAGAAGGACTTGGGGTTCCTGGTGGATGAAAAGCTGGATATAAGCCTGCAATGTGCGCTTGCAACCCAGAAAGCCAACTGTATCCTGGGCTGCATCTAAAGAAGCATGGCCAGCAGGTCAAGGGAGGTGATTCTGCCCCTCTACTCCATCCTGGTGAGACCCCACCTGGAGTCCTGCGTCCAGCTCTGGGGTCCCCATCACAAGATAGACATGGACCTACTAAAGCGGGTGCAGAGGAGGGACACAAAGATGATCAGGGGGATGGAATGCCTCTCCCATGAAGAAAGGCTGAGAGAGTTGGTGGTGTTCAGCCTGGAGAAGAGAAGGCTCCAAGAAGACCTTATTGCAGCCTTTCAATATATAAAGGGGGCTTAAAAGAAAGATGGAGAGAGACTTTTTACCAGGGCCTGTAGTGATAGGCCAAGGGGCAACAGTTTTAAACTGAAAGAAAGTAGATTCAGACTAGGTATAAGGAAGAAATTTTTTATGATGATGGTGTTGCAACAGGGGAACATGTTGTCCAGAGAAGTTGTGGATGCCCCATCAGCAGAAGTGTTCAAAATCAGGTTGGATGGGGCTTTGAGCAACCTGATGTAGTGGAAGGTGTCCCTGCCCATGGCAGGGGGGTTGGACTAGATGATCTTTGAAGATCCCTTCCAACCCAAACCATTCTATTATTCTATGAAGTGTAAGAATATGAACCAAAAATGGTAGGAAAAAGGGAAAAAAGAAGAGAGCTTCTTAATTTCAGGGGAAAGAATGTAAAGGAATATCATGTAAATATCACATTCTGTGTGGAGGAAAGTGGAACCTTCCATGTACTAACATAGGGTCAAGAGGAGCACAAAGCATGGCCTTTAGTGGTTGTGATCAGTGACTGTAACTATCAGCAGTGCAAACTCACTAACGAATGCAAGGGTGACTCTGGTTACTTGGACAGGACAGTGTAACCCATCTAGATGGCAAGCTCTATGTTTGGCCCTCTACGATATAAATGACAGAAGAAATTCCAACTAAGATATATGAGTTAAAAGAAGAGAACACTGGATTATCACTGCAGTTTTCTGAACGCAGTTTCCCAGTGCCTGTGGTTTCCTGGGACGTGGCTGGCTGCCCCTGAGATGACTGCAAAGTCGCTGTGGCTGAGTTTTCTAGGTTGGTTATCCCTTTTCTGCATAGCAGTTTTGCAGGGTTGTGTGAGATGGCTGTAAAACCTGTAGGATGCTAAAGGAGTAGTAACCACTGAGTCTGGAGTCGAAATGCAAGAAATTTGCCACTTAAGCCAGCACAGTAGATTGCCATATGGGATATTGTCAGTGCTAAAAAATTTTCAGAGGGCCACAAAATTTGTTGAAAAGTATCCTCAAGCTTTAGGGAGGAATGACAATGTTCTCAGCACAAGCAGAAGTTATACTGAGTATCTGTCAACACTAAGGAAGGTATTTCAAAAAATGGAAGCAAAACAGCCTCAGGGAAAACAAAATTTCTTCTTTTTTCTTTCTTTTTTTTTTTTTTTAATGAGACAAGGAGTTGTGTAGCTGGACTACAGAAAAAGCAAGGAGGATATTCACCCTATGGCAAAACATGTCAGTTCTCTAGGTTGAAGACGCCGAGTCACAAGAATTCTCTCTGTGTTAAATTATAACACATTCCTCCCAAATTTGTCGGTGTCTTCAGAGCTTTAACATCATCAACTGAGGACTCAGAGCCTTAAAGACATGACAGAGATATTTCTAGGTGTCTGAAGAACTACTCAAACACTGACTTTTTGTTTTCAGTTGACAAATGTATCTATCATGCTCCTTCATTTAGTATAAAGGAACTTTTGTCTGATAATATGCAACATGCTTCCTAAGGAAAGTTACACATGTTTTGTTCTCAAGTAACAGTAAAAACATTCCATTAAAAATATTTTTTCCCAACTACAGTAGGGAAATTGTAGCAGGATAGGTTTTTCTGCTGCTGTAAACTGGCTTTCCAGCACATACACAAGGGCTTAAATATCACTGTAAACATAATATCTGACCCACTGCAAAACAGATCCAAGCTCTACCTTGACATGTAAATCACCTGTTTCTCTGTTGCACAGATTCCAGAGAAGGCTGGAGAGTGGTGCTTCACCTGGATCAAAATAGTAAGAGGGGTAGGAAATGGAAGATCCTCCTTAAGCTGAAGAATGCCTCAAACTCTGGTTTCCCACTGCCAGAAAGTGGTTTAACCAGGACGGTTTTCTTCTGATACTCCTCTGGGTATGGTTCCGGGTTGGAGGTAATAGAATCATGGCTGCTAGAAAACCCAAGTTCTTGCTCAGGCTGGGGAGATGTTTTATTAAGCAGAAAGGTTGAGGGATAAAATATTATTTCCCTGGACTGTTGTGTACTTCAGGGACTGAAATCTTGCTTGTTTCCGTGAGGAAAGAAGGTCACCAAGAACAATATAAATGGAAACTCAGCAAGAGAAAATACACCTTTTAAAGGCAGAAAACCTTTGCCCATAGGCAGAAAACCTAAAACACATGCCTGTAAAGTACTTCTTGTTCCCCAAAATGAAATGTGCCCTGCAAATTCAAGATATCATTATTTTACCTTAATGCTCCATGAGGTACCTTATGGTAACTGTGCTTTATGCAGCATTCTTGCAGAGGATGTTGGGCTTTACTGGGGACTTTCATCCCCTCTGAAAGCCTTAGCCTATATGATGAATGACTAGCTGTGTTATGGAGAGGCTGACGAAGTATTGTCATATTCTCTCCATATCAAATAATGTCACAGCTGCTGTATCTGCCTTGAATTTCTACATGCTGTAGAATGGATTTCTGGGATTCAAAAGCCTCACCCTATGATAATAAGGTACTGTCTAATTTGGAAAACAATTTACCCGTGTCCTTTTCTTTCTGATTTGATTTCAGATTTTTCAGTATTGACCTGCATTTTTGCAGTGAATTATGAATTTATTATTTGATTTTGATAGATTATTGGACTCTGTGGCAGAGGAAAAGTTCTGGGGCATAAATGAAAAGTTTCTTTGCTAACAGGCTGTTACATGTGCTGTGGTACTAAATGACAGTTATCCTTCAAAGCCAGAAGTCAGGTGTTCAGTTCAGGTTGGCTGACCTTGTAGGATGGCATAAAGTTTTCTGATTTTATCTTTTGTACCAGAAATTGCATGCCTCCTTTGTGGATGGTTGTTTTTAACAGAACAAATGAAGAGAACTTAATGCGGTGCCATATGTCAGGTCTGGAGTCAGATTAAAAACAAATAATTAAAGTATATCCCTTCCCTATCAAAACAGATTGTGATATGTTTGTGGAAGGAAGCTGAATCTGACATATCATGTTTTGACAGTCTTCTGGGACAATCAGTCACACTTCAGTATCACATTTAAAAGTTGCAGTTCTATTCATATGAAATACAAGTTTCAAGCTATAACTAATTCATGTTTCCATAACTATTCTACACTGGCAATAAAATCAGAGCCACACAGTTCTGAATGCCTGACAGGCTTTGACATCCTGTTATTTCTATACTGGTTTCAGGTATGAAATAGGATAACTCTGCTTTTGCAGGTGACTTACAATCCACTGAACCCAGATGAGAGTGTTCTACAAAGTATTTCTTGCTAAAAAAATATCACTCCCTGTGAGAATGGCATGCAAAACCGTCGGAAAACACATTTTTCTAACAAAATTTTGACAATGTACCAATGTGGGAAACTTGCAGCTATGGTTTTAACACAAAATATCAGGAAGTACATGCTCAGCTGGTAAACAGTGATTTTCTGCCTATTCCCAATGGTGATGAAAATTTATCTTTGTGTATTATCTTTGTTTACCATTCATGATACTAGAATACTTGTCACTTGAGGGCAGGTTCCTATGAGTTCATCACAATAGAAGACACACACGTATGCCTCAACAGATAATTTGGTAAGCATAGATATCATCAGGAAAAACAGTGAAGACTTTGACTAATAGACTCTGTGAGCACAACTCTACCAAAAAAATTCTCAAAAAACTCAACCAAACAGCAACCAAGACAACAGAACGAGTACAGCCTTGTTCCTGCAAGTGTGTAAACATGCTTTAGGTCTGCGTGGACCGCAGGTTGGATAGCAGAACTTTTACAAGATTATCATTTCAGCAGGAGCACCCCCATATTCAGAAGGATCCCAGTTTATCTGAAATGTTACCAAATTTTTTTAATGTTTTTTGAGCACTGGTTTGAATGTGTGCACAATTCAATCTGAATTTTCTAAGAAGTTTTCCAAGATGTGAGCTGTCAGTTGCAGAATCTAACTAATGCACATATCAAATCTCTCTCTCTATCCAGTAGTTTTCTAACACTTAAAAAAATCAAACCAAACCAAACCAAACCAAAACAAAACTGGCTCTTCTAGTCTTCATAATCATAGGCAGCTTATTTTTGTTTAATAAATTATTCTTGCTTGTTTATTAGAAGTTCCTCTTGGTGGTTTTATACTTTGCTTTCTAAATATTTGTTCTGTTACTTTATAGGGAACTGAGGGTAGGTTGTTTCCTGTCGTTATGTCCAATCAGCAGTTCAAATAGGATCCTATCAGATTCTAGATAAATGAGACTATAGCATCAGATAAAAGATTTTTTTAACAGAGCATATGAAAAATCTGGGCAACCAGTACCATAGTTACCCAAATGATTGCTGTACCATGCAATGGCTCCTTAGGTCAGACGGCTGATTGAGTCTTGGGCTACAGGATCCTTTCATTTGCAACTGATGCAAATACAGTTTCTGAGACTGTGGTTCTTAACTTACATCCACTGTGCAGTAATAATTATATGGTGTATGTGTTGGTCCRCTTTATCTACTTAATGGTTTACCTGTTGTTTAAGTACGAGACTAATCAGAAGTTTTAACAGCTTATATAATCCAAACAATACGAAGAAAAATTCTTATTCAGTACCCCATTTCACACTCTAATAAACTGCATATACATGTTTAATTTTTTTTTACATTAGCATTGTGTGCCAATAGGATTGTGGTTTGAGTCTAAACCACAGTGTTAGTTATTTCTCTAAAACAGTTGTCTGTAGTGAAATGAAGTCACTGAGTAAGTTACCCAGGAGACAAGACGGACATCTTCACAAGTAGAGCTACCTTGAAGGAGCCACAGACTGGGAGTGCAAATGTGAATAGATATAGAAAACTGAAATGGCACACCTGCAATATGGAGTGTCTGTACACATGCATAGAAGAAGATTCTTCACCAGTGCTGCATATACTCAGAACAACAGTTACACTGCACACATTCAGTAAGTCCAACATGTCTGATATTGGACTTTCACAGTCCCCTTTGCACTGAAGGCCCATTTTAAGTTTCCATTTCTTCTTAGAAATCACATACTTTCCATCAGAAGTACGTGATTTATCAAGTTTTTATTAATTGATACTTGTGTAGACATCTTTTCTTGTGAAGTACTGAGGCTTCAGGCATGAAACTGCACCCATATGCAGGTATTCTACTTCTGCAGACTTTCACGGAAATTAATGGAGTGTGGTATCTAAATCAGTTTAGTCTGAAGACATCGTTGCTTTATCCTCTGATTCCAGTTAAATATAAATGCTCCTCTCTCTATTGTTTTTAATCCATTCTTGTAAGCTTAATAGCTTGACTTATTTGAGCAATTTTTCACAGCTACAGATATACATGTGCTTAAGTATTTTCAAGGTTAGGGTCTAGACAAGATTTGCATAAATGCCTTTCTAAACACTTTGCTTTAGAGCATGTAATTTTAAATGTTACTTGTCAATTACTTACTGTATATTTATCATTCATAAATGAAGCATTTAGAAGCAGATATTTTTGTTTGGTTTGTTTTGTTTTCTTTTAGAATTTGTAGTTTCAATAGCACTGAAGTATTTACAGTCTTGAACACTGAACAGATACTCATTTATTCATTCTGTACTTTAATTCTTGTACTTTATTGTTCTTTTGTAATTTCTACTATAAGCAATACACTTATATGAAAAATATAATGCTTTTTTTTTTTTCTTCTTACAATGAAAACCTCTGCTTACAAGCTAACAGACAATCTACTTCAGGCTCTAGGTTTTGATTTTCTAAGTGCCATTAAAATCCACAGTCATTAGTAGCTAAAGTTGCTGACATAGTAGTTTACATATTATGAGCAGAGTAGGTAAAGGAATGCATATTTTTATTAATTAACAGTGTCATGATGGTAACAAGTTCTTCACATTCCACACAGCCTGCATATATGGTAATATTGTCCTGAATAAAACCAGATTATTTCCCATYACAAAAGCACAGCTGAGCGAGTTCAACTTTCTCAGTCTCTTCTCACAGGGCAAGTGCTCTCATCCCTGACCATCCTGGTAGTCCTACACTGAACTCACTCCTGTTTATTGATTTCACTCTCACACTGGGGTCCCAAAGCTAGATGCAGTATGCTGGCTGTGGTCTACGGAGTGCTGAACTGCAGGGCTACTGTGGGAGTGACTCAGAATGGGAAGTAGGTGAGAACATCAGCTAATACTGAATCCACTTCTCATCACTGTAGCAATTTTGTTATGGATTCCCATATACATGCACACACTTGTACTGAACCTACTGCATACATATCCTCCTAAAGTCGTGAGAGAAGCACATAAAGTTGTATGTCTCTCCTTTCTGGACAGTCTACATCTTCAGGACAGCTAAAAGGCAGCCTTGGAACAGTATAATAAAAGGTAGCTGTTTAGGACTTTGGAATTGTAAGACCTCAGTAATGATCTTGTTCCCATAATTTTTTTGCCACTTTCTCAGTATGTTTTTTCCATGAACTGTAAAACAAGGTTAATGAAACATAGTCTCCTGTTTAAAATGCTTGGAGCATTTTCATTGAAAAGTGCTATAAAATGCTAGTGGTGGTGTTATACACTGAGCAGTCTGAGGATGCTCATTCTGCTTTTACAGGTATCGTGGATTTACCATCTTAGTCTGAGGATAGAGACAATCTTATTACTTCTAACATTCCTAAAATCACTAGGATTTTTTCAAGCACACAGATAGCATTTTAATCACATTTCTCATTTCACCTCTTACATTTGTGATTTTCTCCTTACTGATGGAGCAGTTGATATCTAGAAATTAAATTAATTTGCTTTCATCATCTATTACAGCTTAACCAACCTTACAGGGAGCATTTGAGCACAGAGATGAAGGTCGGTAAATTATAATTGCAACATATTTTGAATAGAGAGTCATAATCCATTAGAAAACCCAGGCAGGTCACATAGTTTTACCCAGGCAGATCATTCTACTACAGTTTTGTTAAAAGTGATTTAAACCCTTTTTAGTACAATAGCTAACCATGTACCATTCTTATCATGTCTAGTTTTCTGGTTTCAGTTTTCATTCTCTAAAGTGTTTTTTATCAACTAGCACTCTTCTTCATGTTGATGTTAATCTAAATAGAAAACCAAAAGATTGCAGCTTTCTTGTGACAGGAATAATATATATGGACTTGGTTTTGCAGTGTATTTGTGAGGTTAAATTATCTAGTACTCACTCTTTCTTCATTATTAGCTTCATTATCTGTCCCGAAAACCTTTTCTGTATGAGCAATGTCAGTGAAAAACTATGTGTGGATTAAATTTTGCCTGTGCAAGAAGTCCATAGATCTGTGTTTACAACTTAACTCCCATTTACGATATCTCAGGAGAATCTAACTGTGACTTACGTAGCTTATGTTTAAACTTCTTTCAAATAAGGAAGACTTATAAGCTTCATTAATATGGGGCTGCAATTTGG
The DNA here is from genome assembly GCA_030449065.1 of Oceanodroma leucorhoa. Classification (NCBI taxonomy): domain Eukaryota; kingdom Metazoa; phylum Chordata; class Aves; order Procellariiformes; genus Oceanodroma; species Oceanodroma leucorhoa. The sequence goes on along the minus strand of JASVER010000058.1, from coordinate 23,898 downwards.
AAAAATGTATTGTCTGACAAATTACCACTGAAATAAGCAGATCAGTGCTACTTAATGAAATGAGTAGAATATCAGTGCCACAAAGTCTTGGATGTTTTGCTGTTATTTCAGGAAAGTCAGGCTTTTACTTCTTCTTTATTAGTTCAAAAGATTTAACTATCTTCTCATCAAGATCATTATTCTCTCATTTAACTACCAAGACGAACTAGAGGAAGTATTGTGTCAACACTGTGGAAACTGAAGAAGATCATGAGATTATAAATTCATAGGATAATTCAATAAGGAAGGTCTCTAACGTTCTGCTCAAAGCAGAGTTGGCTATGATATCAGACCAGGTTGCTGAGGGCTTTATCTACTTGGGTCTTGAAAATCTCTGAGAATGGAGACTGCACAACTTCTTTGAACAACTTGCTGCACCGCTTGGCTGTTCTTGTGGTGAAAAAGTTTCCCCTTATATCCAGTCTGAACCTCTTTTATTCCAGTTTATGTCCAGTTCCTCTCATCTTCTGCCATTCACCACTGTGAAAAGCCTGGTTCTGTCTTTTCCATGCCCACCTTATAAGTACTGGGGGGCTGCTGTTAAATCCCCTCAAAGCTGTCTCTTCTCCAGGCTCCTTCAACTTCTCTTCACAGGGCAGGTGCTTCATCCCCCAACCAYCTTAGTGGAGCTCTTGGATTTGTCCTACTCTATCAATAATTCTTCTAGTTTAGGGTTCCCAAAGCTGGATGCAGTATTCTTTAAAAGCATGACATATGCTGAGTAGCGATTGCCCCTTCCATCTTCCAGCAACCAATGATGTAGAAAATGGCTGATTTTCAATAACCACAGATGAATTCAATATTCCACAACTGAGTCTATTCTGTTTTTTTTAAGGGCTTAATTCTGCAGTTTTAGCTTTCACAGCAGCTCAACTTCAGTGCTATATTAAAAAACAACACAACTCAAAACTTAGTTTTTTCTTTACATCTTTTGCCTCACAGGTTTATTGATGTTTCCTAGCTGAAAGAGTAAATATTCACTCCATGTTCACCTTTTCCATTCATGATTTTATAAATCTGTATAACATACTCCTCCTCAGTCATTGTCTTTTAAGTGTGAACATCCTTTCTAGTATCTCTGGTCATCCGTTCAGGCCTTGTCTGTGTCATTTACTTATCTCAACTAAAGCGACCAGAACTGCAAACACCATTCAAGGTGTAGGTGTACCACACCATGTATTTCAGCAGTAGCATAGTTATATTTTTGGTCTGACTCTATTCCCTTTTACATAATTCTTTCCTGTGGATTGCCATTAAGTATTCTTTCTATATTTTCAGAAAGCTACTCACAGTGACTTCAAAATCACTCTCCAGACTGCTTAAACTAATTTAGAGCCCATTGTTGTAAGGTCATTAATCAGCAGGTCATTTCCTATTTGCATTTATCAATGAAGAACTTAATCTTCCTGCTTTGTTGCTGTTTTCAGATGTTGAGGCTTCATGGTAGATGACAGATTCCCCTTAAGCCTCATCAGGTTATGCTTTCTGAGATGTATGTGTGTGGTGGCATGGCCTTCTTAGGGGGCAGAGTAAAAGTTGTAACCTCCTGTGAAAGGCCAAGTAGAAGTTACAGAAGGTGTGAATGTTGGGATGCTGGTCACTGAAACCTAAACCAATTACGAAAAATGCTTTGTTAGCAGAAGCCTTCAACATCTCACTGTTTGCCCTATTTTTGCCATACAATTTATTATTATGTTAAAAAGCACAGGTCACAGTACTCAAGATGTCCTATAACCAACATTTTTCCCTCATTTTTATCTAGTTTCACTTTTTCAAGAGAGAAGATATTATACTGCATGGATGAACAAGGAGCCCCTGGACACACTCAAACACAAAAAGGGAGCCTAAGGAGGGTGGAAGCAAGAACAGGTAGCCTGGGAGGAATACAGAGAAATTGTCCAAGCAGCCTCTGGCTGACCAGGTTAGGAAAGCTAAAGACCTGATATAGAATTAAATCTGGTCAGGGACGTCAAGGGCAACAAGAAAAGCTTCTACAGGTATGTCAGGGATAAAAGGAAGACTAGGGAAAATGTGGGCCCTCTCCAGAACAAAATGGGAGACATGGTTACCTGGGACACAGAGAAGGCTGAGGTACTCAATGACTTTTTTGCCTCAGTCTTCACAGGCAAGTACTCGAGACTCACCACACAAGCTGCAGAAGGCAAAGGAGGGGACTGGGAGAATGCAGAGCTGTCCACTGTAGGAGAAGATCAGATTCGAGACCATCTAAGGAACCTGAAGGTGCACAAGTCCATGGGACCCGATGAGATCCATCCGCAGCTCCAGAAGGAACTGGTGGATGAAGTTGCTAAGCCAATATCCACCATATTTGAGAAGTTGTGGCAGTCCAGTGAAGTTCCCGCTGACTGGAAAAGGGGAAACATAACCCYCATGTTTAAAAAGGGAAAAAAGGAAGACCCGGGGAACTACAGGCCAGTCAGTCTCACCTCTGTGCCTGGGAAGATCATGGAGCAGATGCTCCTGGAAGCTATGCTAAGGCACATGGAGGACAGGGAGGTGATTCGAGACAGCCAGCATGGCTTCACCAAGGGCAAGTCTTGCCTGACCAATCAGTGAACATGGGAAGGGCTACCAATGTCATCTATCTGGACTGCTGTAAGGCCTTTGACACGGTCCCCCACAACATCCTTCTCTCTAAACTGGAGCGGTACGGATTTGATGGGTGGACAGTCTGGTGGGTGAGGAATTGGTTCAATGGATGCATCTAGATGCTAGTGGTCGATGGCCCCATGTCCAGATGGAGATCAGTGATGAGTGGTGTCCCGCAGGGGTCCATACTGGAACCGGTGCTGTTTAATATCTTCATCAATGACTTAGTCAGTGGGATCGAGTGCACCCTCAGCAAGTTTGCAGATGCCACCAAGCTGAGTGGTGTGGTTGACACACCTGAGGGATGGGATGCCATCCAGAGGGACCTGGACAAGCTCAAGAAGTGGGCCCATGTGAATCTCATGAGGTTCAACAACGCCAAGTGCAGGGTCCTGCACCTGGGTCGGGACAACCCCTGGTATCAATACAGGCTGGGGGATGAAGGGATTGAGAGCAGCCCTGCCGAGAAGGACTTGGGGGTCCTGGTGGATGAAAAGCTGGACATGAGCCAACAATGTGCACTCACAAGGCCAACCGTATCCTGGGCTGCATCTAAAGAAGCATGGCCAGCAGGTTGAGGGAGGTGATTCTACCCCTCTACTCTGCTCTGGTGAGACCCCACCTGCAGTACTGCATCCAGCTCTGGAGTCCTCAGCACAAGAAAGACATGGACCTGTTGGAGTGAGTCCAGAGGAGGGCCACAAAAATGATCAGGGGGATGGAACGCCTCTCCTGTGAAGAAAGGCTGAGAGAGTTGGGGTTGTTCAGCCTGGAGAAGGCCTCAGGGAGACCTTATTGCTGCCTATCAGTACTTAAAGGGGGCTTATAAGAAAGATGGTTGCAGACTTTTTAGCAGGGCCTGTTGCGACGGGACAAGGGGGAATGGTTTTAAACTAAAAGAGGGTAGATTTAGACTAGCTATAAGGAAGAAATATTGTACAATGAGGGTGGTGAAACAGCGGTACAGGTTACCCGGAGAGGTGGTAGATGCCCCATCCCTGGAAAACTTCAAGGTCAGGTTGAACGGGGCTCTGAGCAACCTGATCTAGTTGAAGATGTCCTTGCCCATGGCAGGGGACTTGGACTAGATGACCTTTAAAGGTTCTTCCAACCCAAACTATTCTATGATTCTATGATACTGGGAGTCTTGTTTCTTTGTTTTGGTCTGGTTTTTATCTGTTTCTAAGAGACAATGTTTAATTTGGGTACATTATGATCACTAGTAATGGAAATGTCTTGTAGGAAATAATTTTTTAGTTATAGCCTTAAGGACCCAATTGGTCCTGGACAATGTTCAGGCTTAAATCAAGACTTAATTGTCTTCTTCTTGTTTCCATATAATTTACTTTAAGAAGGGGCAATTTACAATATCTAGAAACATAGTTTCTCTTCATGATGCTTATGTACCTATGGAGTGGGGAGAGTAATAAAATTATTTCTCTTTTTAAATGATATGTGGTATTTATCATTCATTTCAGTATTTTATGATGTTATTACCATTCAAATTGGGAGACTGATTGCATTAATCTTTTCCCATGTTCCTTTTTATTATTCATTGAATTAAATCCATAAAATTCCTGTGGAACTTATAAATGGTTAGCATATTTATCTAATTTGATCCTGACATACTGACACTTCTCCATCAGATATGTCAGATTAAGGTGCTGGAGCGTGTCCAAAGAAGGGCGACGAGGCTGGTGAAGGGTCTGGAGAACARGTCTTRTGAGGARYGGCTGAGGGAGCTGGGGTTGTTTAGCCTGGAGAAAAGGAGGCTCAGGGGAGACCTTATCGCTCTCTACAGCTACCTGAAAGGAGGTTGTAGAGAGGTGGGTGTTGGTCTCTTCTCCCAAGTACCAAGTGATAGGATGAGAGGAAATGGCTTCAAGTTGCGCCAGGGGAGGTTTAGATTGGATATTAGGAAAAATTTCTTCACTTARAGTGTTCTCAATCATTGGAACAGGCTGCCCAGGGAAGTGGTGGAGTCAYCATCCGTGGAGGTATTTAAAAGACATGTAGATGTGGTGCTTAGGGACATGGTTTAGTGGTAGACTTGGCAGTGCTAGGTTAATGGTTGGACTTGACGATCTTAAAGGTCTTTTCCAACCTAAATGATTCTATGATTCTATGATTTGGATTATTCATCACTGGAAATTCTTATGATATAATTAGGTGGATTTTTTTAAAGGACTATATTTTGGAAAATCCTGTAGCTATTAGATCAGACTATCTCCCCACAGTGATCTGTTATTTGTTATGATCTATGAAAAATTTGTGATGACTAAAATTATGATCTTAATATGATTACTTACTTGTCTTGACATTAATAGGACATATATATTTCCTTTAGTAAAAATTCCTATTCCACAGAAAAGAGCGGTGATTCTATAAGCAGTTAATTGAGCACAGCTTAAACAATTATTTATATTAAAACTAAATATACTCCAGGAACCTGCAGCATGTGGCAATCCTATCTGTACAAATGTGTAGCTCCTAAAGCCTAGAATGGCACCTGCCATTAACATCAGCGAAAAGAGGTGAATGTTACAATATAAAATGCTTTAATTCCAAAACAGGACAAATACAGACTGAGTTTGTAATCAAAATATACAGAGCAGCAGGAGGAGATTCTATTTTAAACATTTCTTTGTATTTTCTACTTTTAAAATCTTTCAGAAGGTAACTTGAATTCACAGTGATTGCTAAACTTTAAGAAAATCTTGATGCTTTAAGAAAGCCTTAATGAAGGAAAGATCAGAGGTTAACCAGTGCACTTTCCAAATTAAATATAAGCATTGGGCAACTGCAATATAAAATGTGAAGGGCTTAATTTGAAGATGGCATCCACCATTGAGCTAATTATAAATGAAACTACTGAATTCTTTGTTGCACATGAATGTGTACTTGATATTTCAGGCATTTTTATCCTTGTCTCAGGCAGCTTCTTGTCTGCCTTAAGTGTTAGTTAGAATATTCCTTTAAGCAACAATAACAAATAATGATTAAATAGCTTGTCTTTTCTTTTTTTTTTTTTTTTCTAACAGTCCTTTTTACTTCCTTGCTATTATGCCAGTGTCATTCCTTTCCTGTATTATCTCTCCTTGATATCTCACTAGAACCCTGATCTGTGTAACTCTGAGATTCCTGAATTCATTGAGGCTGTTCTTCAGTTTGAAGTAACGTACAGCAGAATTGTGTGCAGTGGATGCGGGGAATGTGAGCAGCAAGTTTACATTGTGGTAGGAGCCCAGCTAGGTGATAGCAATGGTTAGGAATGCATGCATACATCACTGGCTGTTAGGTTGGGAGGACTTCTTTAAAAAAAAAACCAAAACATTTCAACCATTTTTTTCTGCATCTCAGCTTTAATTTAAGACCAGAATCTTACACCTGACATACTTTTTGGAGGAAAAATGCTCTACAGTGTTGTTATATTTAAGAGCCACATGATCCATCACAAATGTGGGCAGTAATAGGAGGTGTCAATATGTGTCTTGGACTGAGGACTGTACAATTTTCTACATGAGCAGACACTGAGCATTAGTACATTTGCACATAGTATCAGGCACACTTTTGAATAACTTTTCAACATCAACCAATGAAGCAAGAGACCTCTGGGAATTCTTTACACTTAGTTCTTTCCTTCTTTCTGCTCTTACATGTATGTCAGCATGGTTATACCAGATCATTCAAGCTTTTTCCACGTTAGGACACACAGGTGGACCTACTACCCGGTTTCATAGAATATGTGCTGGGTCTGGCTGGGATGGAGTTGACTTTCTTCACAGCAGCCCATATGGTGCTGTGCTTTGGATTGGTGGCTAAAACAGTGTTGGTAATGCACCAATGTTTTGGCTGTTGCTAAATAGTGCTTGCACAATGTCAAGGCTTTCTCTCTTTCCCTCTCTGACACCTCCTCCCTTTTTCCTCTCAGAGAGGGGATGGGCAAGATGTTGGGAGGAGACAGTTGACCCAAACTGACCAAAGGGATACTCTGTACCATATGATGTTGTGGGAAAGCAGAAGGAAGGGGTAAAGTCTGTGGTTATGGTATTTTTGTTCCCAAGCAAATGTTATGTGTACTGAGGCCCGCTTTCCAGAAGGCGGCTAATAGGAAATAGTGAAAAAATTCCTCTTATTGCTTTGCTTGTATGCACAGCTTTTGCTTTCACTATCGAACTGTCATTATCTTGACCCACAAGTCTTTTCGCCTTCTTCCTATTTTTTCCCCATCCTGTGTGAGAAGGGCATGAGTGAATGGCTGTGTGGATGTTTGGCTGTTGGTCAGGGTCAATCCCCCCCATGGTAGGTGCTCAGCTTCGGTAACACGGCTTCAAAGTCTCTGTGCACATGTGTTTGACCCTGAGGAGAAGCACAAGCTCTTAGATCTGCTCTGATATGTCTTTAGTGGCCCTTGACAGAGGTACAGTCCACTGAACTAATAGCTTCATGAAGCTTTAGTTTCCATAAAAACGTGGAGCCTTGCAGCTTTTACTAAAAGAGATGGCAAGTACTGGGATTTGGTGTTCACCCCAAACCTCTGTTGCATGACTAGACATCTGCAAGACTGTCTCCAAATCCCATTTTATAACCTGGGTTGGGTGTGTGGGTGTGGGTGTTGCTGATCTTTGATTATCATGAGTTGTCAAGGTCTAGTTTAAGATTTTTTGTGAGGTTTTTTTTTACCTCTTTACTACACATGTAGAGATTATGGGGTTCTTCTACAAAAATCCACTTGCCCTGTTTTCTATGTGTTTGCATAAACATGGAGGATTACACAGAAATTCATATTTCCTGTCCTACTCAAATCACCTCTCCCCCTTGCTTTGCACACGAAGAGCTACAAAATGAGAACAAAATAGAARTGGCAGTGTAAGCACATGTTACATACGCAGGTGCCAGGCTGCTAATACTGAAATATTAAAGCATGCATTTGCATACAACACTAGACTCATTTCTGCTGTTTGTCAGATCACTTATTACTTCTGAAATACTGGGGCACCAGTTTGTAACTTCTTAGGGCAGGGGATGCGTTGCCCCTTGATTCTATGAAATGACAGATGGCTCTGTGGGTGCTTATGAAAAGTTGTAAGATTGAAATCTTATACTAACATAATTAGTATTGATACTGCTGTTACTATTCAGCCTTATTCCGGGTAGTCAAAAAGCTAATTCCAAGAAAACACTATATTGCATTTCCACATTGCAGTTATTTTGAATTTATAAGCCACTCAAATCTGTTTTCAAAAGTCTGCAGAAATAATGGAAGGAGACCAATATTTGCACAGCAGAATCATAAGGGAAAAAACTGTTATACTTTAATTTCTAAGAAATGTCAGGTCAATGACAAGAACTTCTTGTCTCCTCTGATAGTTTCTGCATCAGTACAAAYRATCCTGCACTTGAAACGAMACCRYAGAAAAATTATTTATGTCKTYTKCTGCATTTCTTGCTGGTTTASTCAKRAACGATRAAATTCATCTTTGTTTYRACAGCCAGTAAAAGTCTRTGCCTCRCTTAAGTCTTGCAAAYRGGATTTAGGTGGGAACTAAAAGTGTCCACAGTTTGGTTTGCCAGTGGTGGATTTCATCCTGCTCAAGTAAATCGAGCAGAAATACAAATCAGAGACTCTGTTGTCTCCCTGCTCCCCTGTCCCAGGCTCATGTAGACTTTCTYAGAAATTCTGACTCTGTTTTGTTGAGAAAGGAGGCTATATTTTTGTTTAGAACAGAGTTGTCTCTCCCTTTGGTTCCATTTCCAATTACATTTATTCCTCTTGAATACTAAGACCATGAGATTTTTGTTTGGTCTTTTTCTATGTGTACCCAGGTGCTACACAAGATGATGCTGAACTGGAAAAAAGGGTTTGGATACTGCTGTCCTTACTCAGGCAATGTTCCAATTTGCTTCAGTTTCAAGGACAGATTCTTGGGGTTCTGTTCGATTACCTGTACCGATTGCCTGAGCATGTGTTTAAACTGTCTGCATAAGAGTTTCCCCAATATTGTCCTCACTGTATTGAAACCAGCACTTCTTCTTATGTGTGTTGTTTAAGGATGCAAGTAGAAGAACATGCATAAAGTGTTTTCTTCCCTTCGTTTGCTATGTGCATTTTTATCAGTGTTTTTTGAATAATATTCTTTAGGCAGATCAGTTTTCTTTGATGATAAAGAGCCGCACTGAGGTTCAGTTGAAACCCTTCCGCCTGCCAATAYGTAAAGTGTAAGAAGAATTCATATTACTAACGAGACTTTATAGGCTACAGGAGTATTTCTCTTTAAATGGAGGCAAGAAAAAAATCATACATAATCAAAAGCTCTTTAGCTGGATCATAATGAATGATGAGAAATTCCATCACTTTATTAATAGGAAAGGTCATCCTGTGGAATAGCTAACTTTTATTTTGACAAATAATGAAATCAAATTAAGACAACTTTTAGTAATGTATGGAAATTTATTCCTCTTTTTAAAAGGAACGAGAGAGAAACGTAAATGTCTAATAATATCTTCTGAAGTAAGTAGGCAAAATTGGTTGAAATAAAATGAAAGGTAAATACTTTTCAGCAAAATAAGCATATCCTGTTCTCTTGATCTAGACCTTTCCTGCTCTCTTAATCTTTGACTACCTTCCACTTTTTGAGAAATACAACTCCTGATTTATTTAGGAGATGTAAAGAATCACTTAAGCAAATCCAGAAAGAACTGACCCATACTGTGCTCAAATACAAGTACAAACAGAAAAATGCTGTACAATATTCAGACAACAGTATGTTGTTTTGAAGATGAGATTATAGACCTACTACTCTACTGATATAACTAGCAATTTATTACTATGCATATACTGTTAGCATCAGTAACACACTTTTCCCCCCCTCTGAAATCTCAAAACTTGCAAAGTTGAAAACTTGAAAATTATTAATGGTAAAAAGAGAGCTATACACCAATATTAGGAGACAGAAGCTGTCTAAAAATCTCCAGAATCACTTATCCCATGTGTAAATATCAAATTTAAAAGGAATAAGAGATACGTTCAGTATTGTCTAACAGATGTTTTTCTTTTTAATACTCTTTAAATCACAAGACTGTATACTGGAATACCAGAATTCTGTCCTTACATGATCTTCTGTCATTACTAGTTAAAAATAATTGGTTCACTATACTTCATCTTTATACACCTGTTTCTTTTGTATCACATTGATTATTCATCTTTTCATGTTTCAAGTCTTGTTGAATTTTTTTGTTATATGTAACCTAGCAAAAAAAAGAGACTAGCTTTGGAGTACATGCTGACTTCCTGCAAAGACTCTTCACCTCCTGGCTGGATACCAGTTCAGCTCCTTTCCAGTTCAGTTCCTTTCCAGAGCTCTGAAAGGAGAGAAAATGATGAAACACGATGAAAGTTGCAGTGATAGAACTAGGGGATAGTCTGCCTCACCTCAAAAAGTTTCAGCTTGGAGCTGATTCTTCAAATTCCAATTTATCCTAAGCCCTAGGATTTCAATATTTATATCCCAATGAAGAGAAAAAGCTCGAAGTCTGCCTAGACTCAGTTGAATTATTTTTGATTAATGCATAAAGAATCCTGTTTAGCTGAGGCAGCTCATCTATAGAGTTCAATGAGACAAAGACATAAAAAGAGAATAATGTTTTGCATTTTTATAAGCAATTTTAATTTTCTTCATTTTCAACAAGCTGTTAGTAGTGCTGCAGAATGAACACCACCAAAAGTATGACTTTGGATAATCAGTAACAGCAAAGATAGATGAAGAATTATTCAGAATAAAATTATACATAAGTATAAATAAATTATTTCTATTATCTAGACTTTTTAGTGGGCTACTCTGGTTGGACTGAATGCTCTAATCCAATTTAATTTTACACCTTTAAGTAGTCACTTTTTCCTGTTGCTATGCAGAAAGAAATGATAATTCACTCTTTGTCTAGAAACAACCAGTTTTAACGGATCTTTGGCTTCATGTAAGCAGGGGTGGGGTTTTTTGTTTGTTTGTTTGTTTTGTGTTTTTTACAGTGCACAAATATGATTGAAATTAGAATGATGAAGTTTGTATTCAGAATAGCTGCAATTCTGTATTGATGCATATACTATATTGTCCCACTAAAAATATAGTAAAAAAATCACTCCAAATGTTTTTTTTTTTTTATAAAGTTAGTATTCGTGAGATAGTGTCATATGCTTTGGATTATATTTCTTCATCTGCCATGAAGTATATTCAGTAGATTCCACTTAAATACATCAGTCTCTACGGTTCTATGCATTTGCAAGTATTCTGTTCATTTTCTGACACAAGTATGCTCTCTTCAAACCAAAGCAAAAYATACATACAAAAGTAAAAAGCTACCTCTATAAAAATATAATGGATTATRTAAGATGTCCCTTCTGCTCTTACTGAAAATCAGATCTACTCTATACATTTAGCAATGGAAGAACACAAGTGAAAAAAACCAGTGTTGCTGTGTAACTCCATTAGTCAATGCAGATTATGTTCATGCTTTTTTAATGCTATATTTTATAAAACAGATTTCTTTTTTCTTGATTTTTCTTTTTTAAGTATGGTGCCTTGTTTAAATGGCCTTGTTGAAAAACATTTCTGCATGTGTCATTATGAAATGACACAAACAATGAATTTAATTTCTGCTTTCCGCTTCGATGTGTAGTGATGGACTTTGGTCATATAGACTGGATTGAAAAATGAAAGAAAGACCCCCAAGTAATTTTGTGAGTTATTTTAGCCATAGCAGCATCTGAAACCTGCTCAGATTGTTTCCAATATTGCCTTTTAAATTGGTTTTCAATTTTCTTGTGTATCTGAGTACACCTGTGCACACAGTAATAAGACTCTTGTATTTTCCTTCTCTGAAAACTGAAGCAACGTCCTGTTGAAAATGTATTTTTTCAGCTCTTATTACCCATCAGGAATTACTTAGCAATACTGGCTGTATGAAGAGGGAAGAAGAGCTTGTATACAATTATAACATTGAATCCTGCCTGTATTATATTAATGTAGCTGTGGCAAATGACATGGACAGACAAAAAACCTTGTAGCCACGGGTGCCTAACAACCTATTTGTGTGCAAGAGATGTATGTCCTTCTGACCTTTCTTTCTATTAAGGATGAAATAAAAATTCTGTTCACATCCCCAGGTGGATATGATGTACTTCTGGAAAGGAATAAAAACTACCTAAGACAAGGTTGCAGACTTTTCCTATTCTTCCCACACTCTCCACCAGGAATGAGGGTTTTGAAAGGAAGGGTTGTGTCAGGGATTCATTTTAGGCATTTCCTCACTGGCAAGGATCATGTTCTTGGAGAGTATCTAAATATGACTGCCTTACCTCCTACTCACATGGCCAGGAAAGCATGTTCTTATAGGTAGGGATGCCTTGAGATTCACAATGAAAGTCAAAACTATAATGGTGTATCCGGGTGCATTTTATCTCAACAAATCCTCTGGAGTCTCTCAAAACTTCTCTTCTGTTCCTCGCTCAAGCATCTGCCCATGCTTTTGGAAATTTGTGTGCTACATTTTGTTGGTTGATATCCTTCAGTAAAGACCTGCTGTAGGTAAAAGTACTGACGTAAGTCCCTGGCACTCAGACCCTGAATATGGCTGGGATTACAACCATTTCACTAAACCTCCCCCATAAATATACTGGGAATCTTATATAAAAATATAAGCAGAGGCTGGTTTGAAGTCAGGGAATAGAATTAGAAGTAGCTAAGCTAACTCAGGTAGTTCTGTACTATGGAAACATCATTAAGTATTAAATATGTAGGAACAAGTTTGACATTTTTTCTCTGTCTGACTGTTACTCAGTCGCTGAGGCAAGCAGCTCCGGTGCCTGCAGGATCCACAGCGGAGTGTTCTAGCATGGTGCACAGGGGAGTTTCCCAAACCAGGGGAACCTCAGGGGAGCCGAAAGAGGCGCTGGGAGCCACAGCTCATGGGGCAGTGGCTGAAGAGACCTGGTGTGCTGGTTTTGGCTGGGATAGAGTTAATTTTGTTCGTAATAGCTAGCTTGGGGCTATGTTTTGGATTTATGCTGAAAACAGGTTGATAATACAGAGATGTTTTCGTTACGGCTGAGAAGTGCTTACACAGAGTCAAGGCTTTCTCAGCTTCTCAGGCTCGAGCGACTGAGAAGGCTGGAGATACAGAAGAAGCTGGGAGGGGGGCACAGCCAGGACAACTGACCCAAACTGGCCAATGGGATATTCCATACCATATGATATCATGCTCACTATATAAGCTAGGGGAAAGCTAGCCAAGGGTCTGCTGCTCAGGGACTGGCTGGGCATCGGTCTGCGGGTGGTGAGCAATTGTTTTTGTTTTTTTTTCATTTGCATCACTTGTCTTTCTTGGGTTTTACTTCTCTCTCTCTTGTTATCTTTCTTTTCATTACATATTATTATTGTTATTATTATATTTTATTTCAGTTATTAAACTGTTCTTATCTCAACACATAAGTGTTCTCATTTTTAATCTTTCGATTCTCTCCCCAATCCCACTGGGTGGGGAGTGAGCGAGCAGCTGTGTGGTACTTAGCTGCCTGCCAGGTTAAGCCACAACACCGGGGCAGGACCAGGAGCAACAGCGGCCATGCCCCCCCCCATATATAAAAGAAGCCATTAAGGAGCGCTAGTGACTCGGAGCACCGCCAACAAGGCGTGGCGTGGCAGTTCGCTCGGCAGGGCGCTGTAGCTCTGCTGGCTCGACCAGGGAGCAATGGTATCCACCCGGCAGAAAGCCGTGGGCTCCCTAAGCTCTGCACCTGCCACAACGGATGCAGCTTCCCAGACAGAGCTCCAGTGGGAACATGCAGCCACCCAGGTGTCAGGCTGCAGGATGTGGCCTGCTTTAGGCCAGTATCAGATAGCAGCAGTGAGCACACCTATGGAAGGTGCACCCAACAAGACCAAGCGTTGGGTCCTGCACTTGGGTCACAACAATCCCAGACAATGCTACAGGCTTGGGGAAGACTGGCTGGAAAGCTGCCTGGTGGAAAAGGACCTGGGGGTGTCCGTCCACAGCTGGCTGAACATGAGCCAGCAGTGTGACCAGGTGGCCAAGAAGGCCAATAGCATCCTGGCCTGTGTCGGAAACAGTGTGGCCAGCAGGAGTAGGGAGGTGATCGTGCCCCTGTACTTGGCACTGGTGAGACTACACCTCGAATACTGTGTTCAGCTTTGGGCCCCTCACTACAAGAAGGACATTGAAGTGCTGGAGTGTGTCCAGAGAAGGGCGAAGAGGCTGGTGAATAGTCTGGAGAACAAGTCTTGTGAGGAATGGCTGAGGGAGCTGGGAGTGTTCAGCCTGGAGAAAAGGAGGCTCAGGGGAGACCTTACAACCTGCTCTCTACAGCTACCTGAAAGGAGGTTGTAGAGAGGTGGGTGTTGGTCTCTTCTCCCAAGTAACAAGCCATAGGACGAGAGGAAATGGCCTCAAGTTGTGCCAGGGGAGGTTTAGATGGGATATTAGGAAAAATTTCTTCACCGAAAGGGTAGTCAAGCATTGGAACAGGCTGCCCAGGGAAGTGGTTGAGTCACCGTCCGTGGAGGTATTTAAAAGACATGTAGATGTGGTGCTTAGGGACATGGTTTAGTGGTGGACTTGGCAGTGCTAGGTTAATGGTTAGACTTGATGATCTTAAAGGTCTTTTCCAAACTAAACAATTCTATAATTCTATGACTCCATGATTCTATGATAGGTCTTGTTATATTACATAGTAAGAATAATCTGTCCCATCTGGATCTTGTTGCTCTCTTGAGCCAGAGTTAGAAAATAATGTAAGAACACTTCAGTAAACAGCAGAACTATCTGTTCTACACAGGCACATTCTGAACTATAGTAGTTTAGAAATTGACTGAAGCCCTGAAACGCACATTTTTGTACCCATTCTAAAATGGTCATTGTAATTAAAATAATAATTCTTGGGATTCATGATATCTATATACATGTCCTATTATGTACTGGATATTGTTAAATTGCACTCCTTAATGTCTTTCTGTGGTAAAGAATTCACATCTTAGTTGTTACTRTGAGAAAAAGTATTTTTCTTTCATGATATTATTTTCTCTTCTTCCAACTGCATTGAATGTGCCCTGTTTCATGTGTTCTGAGACAAGGAGAACATATTCTTCTCTTCTGTCTCCTGTAAACCGCTCATTATTTTACATACCTTTACCATGTCCCCAGTTTTACAATTCATTTCCAGCACAGGCAATACCAGTGAAAGTTATGCAAAATTATTGGCCAGCTTGGGACATACTGGATCAAGTTTACTGCTAGTATAACATTACAATAACATTTATGTGCTAGCAGTATTAAACACATAGAAGGATACTTCAGCACAATAGGTGCTGAAATAATGTCATCTTTTTACAGTATTACATGGCAGATGTAGCTATTGCAGTGTGTTTTGCAAATTTAAACTTTTATTTCCTCAACTATTAGATACTAAAGCAACGTTAACAAGTCCCTGGTAATGAAGGTCTTGACTTCATAGCTGGATCTGGAATACAAGCTACATATCCTGGCTCCTCCAACAATAAACTGAGATGAAAGAAATAACATATGATTAATACTCCAGAAAAGTAGGGAAATGCCTTCTGTTAGGAGTGACTCAATGAGCCAGCTGGGGCTTATGTTCAAAAGGAGGCCATGAATACCATTTGGCTGAAACTTTTGGATAGAACTTGTTTACACTAACTAGGATGAAGAAGATGACTATATGCCATAGAAGAATTAAAAGCAGAAGTATTTGTGTTACCTCTAGAATATTTCACAAATACTTAATAATTTTGTACTCCTGCGGTGGAATCGTGGAGGAAGAATGACTTTGCCCTTCTGGCCTAAAGGGGCAGTCAGACAAGTCTGATTAGAACAGAAGGGTCTCAGCAGTCAGAATGGGACATGACCAGCCTCCACCCAGCCCATATTCTGTCACCAACAGTGGCTGAAAGCAGATCCTTAGGGAAAAGTATAAAAATGCGGCAGGAATATCTCATTACTTCCCAGGTGCACTGTCCCAGCCTTCATCATTTGTGTCTTTGGGATTTCCTGGCCACCAGTAATATCCATAATGGACTCTTCATCCATGAATTTGGTTAATCATGCTGTGAGTGTAGGTAATTATCAAAACTCACAATGAGTTGCAGTTGGACTATTAAGCATGTAAAGTAATATCCATTTTTGTTTGGGGATTTTGTGCTTGTTAATTTTTCACCTGTTAGTTTGTTTTGGTGCATCTCGGTTCTAATTCAAACAAACACTTACTACCCATTCTCTTTCTCCATGCTGCTCACAGACCATTTTTCATGTCCTTTCAAGTCATTTTTTTCTTCCTCTCCTTGCTGGGTCTGTACAGTTCTGTGTCGGTACTATTCTGGATCCAGATATCTAGAGAAAATTGAGTTGTGGCAGAAAGGCACAGCAGGGAAACTACTTCTGGGAAAAGTGAAGGTGGGATTATGTGTTATACTCTCCAAGAATACTTTTTAGAACTTCAAAGTCTGTGTTGTTTTTCTGAAACTCACCAGCTGACAGTTTGATATCATGGCCCCAAAAAACTCTGCTTCCATGTGAAGCAAAGCAAAAGAGCTCAGTTCATGTTATGGCAGACAGGATCCATGTAGAAATCTCAGGTTAACTTTGGTTTTGAAGGGGTAGAACTAAATCTTATTGTATAATGAGCATATATAACAATCCACAAAATCCAGCCTGTTTTATAAAAAATTATTTTCCTGTCCCATGTATATCTGCCTGAAATATTTCAACATAGTGTTGCCCCATTACGAAGACTAAAGTTTTGCTAATTAATAAAATATCCTCTGCAAAATGCTGGATATCCAAAATAGTGCCCATGTTCTTCATCTTTAGCATTCCTTAAGTATGTTTTCATGTGTCATTGCACCATTATTTGCTTTAATTTATTTACTGTTAATACGTTTTTAACAGGGAATTCTCCAAGCTGTGGACTATTGTTTTAATAACTAGTTGAAAACAGAATCATTTGTTAATACTTGTATTAAATACACCACACATACCATTTAAGATTAGTCAAATAGATGGAAAATAGTTGATTTGTCAAACAATCTGATAAATATTGTGGCTTCATGATCAGTGTCAGATCAGTTTATTTTGTTGTGTTTTTTTTATGATTCATGCTTTTTTTCACAGTAGATTAAACGTGGTTTCAGGAAAATTTCATTATTAAATTTTATGACATGTTGTCTGATATTTCAATTTTCTATCCATTTTCTGTTCGTTAAAATCAGTGATATTTTTTATGTATCAGTAAATGAGTTAGATAGATATCCCAACTCAAAGTATTTCCTGGTTTCACTTCAGGGCAAGGGTGTTCATGAGTGGTAGTTCCCAAATAGACTCAGGAAAGTGTAGACTTCAGGAAAACATGCTAAGGGGGGGAAAAAGCAAGACAAATTCTCAGCTATTGTTGGCCTTTCTAAGGGGTAAAAGTTGAGCAAGGCAAATAGCTAAAAGAAGCTATTTGGCTGAAGGTCAGGGAGGAGGACTGTAAAGCAAAAGAGAGGAAAGAGCTTCTATGGGCTAGAACAAAGAAGGAGTGAACAGTGTAGGTTAAAACACACATTGTGAAATTAACATTGTATTGAAAAATGGGAAGAGGACGGTCCAGCCTAGCAGTAGGAAAAAGGGGCTCAGGACTCATTCCCAAGCTCAAATTCTCAGATACAGTGAGAAGCAAATTCTTTGCTCCACTGTAGAATAAGAATTGGAGTGAGGTCTGTGAAACCTCACCCGTGGAGGCGATCAGCCCCAGTGCAGACACGTCCCTCAGCGGAGCGGGGGATGGCGGCGTACAGAGGGGTTTCCTGAGCCGGGGGACCCACAGGGGAGTGCAGAGACCCGCCGGGAGGGCAGCTGACGAGGCGTGGGCAGGTCCAGGAGTAATGGCAGCCACCCCGCAGTCCCACTAAAGGCAGCCCCAGGGAGCACTGGCGACCAGGAGTGCTGCCAACAGGACGGACAAATGGCGCCTGGCGTGGCAGTTTGCACAGGAGGGCACACAGAGAGGGCGCCTCTTCGAAGGAGGGGCATTCCACGGGCCGAGTGGAGACTCGGCGTACGCACAACCCAGCAACTGGGCACCATTCTGAGACCATCTGTACAGGGCAAGGACACTCATCCTTCCTGACCCTCAAGGCAGAATGGTGGGCACTCGTCTGAGAGCAAAGGCTGCAGCTCCAKCTGAGGGGTCTGCACCATCTATCCTGGCAGTGGCTGATGCCTCCACCCAGATGGAGCTGCTGAAGGGAGAGGCTGCACGGCAGACCTCAGACTGCAGACCTCAGACTGCCCAGACCTCTCCCCTGGGGCAGGGACAGGCGACAGACCTGCCTGCACACGTGTGCCCAGGGGAGGATCTCCTGCAGCAGGTGGCTGAGCTGCAGGAGGTGGCGAGAAGGCTGCGTAACATCGGGAGGCCAAAAAGGAGTTAGATAGCTGGTTCCAAGCACAATCCGCAGTGGACCCACGTCCAAACAGCCAGAAACTCCCCCACTGGCATACACAGAAGGGAGGCCAATAATGCAGAAGAATGGATGGTTGCAACAGCACGGACCAGCAGGAGGAAGAGACTTCCCCAGAAGCCTGAGGTGCCTTTGCAGAACCGCTTCACCGCTCTGCAGGCTGTAGAGGAAAGTCCCGTCACACCAGGAGAAAYGCTGGAGCTGAGTAAGGCAGCCCGATCTGCCCCCAGTGCAACTAAGAAAAGACTGCGGGTAATAGTAGTAGGTGACTCTGTTCTGAGAGGTATGGAGGCACTCATTTGCCAACCGGACGCATTCTCTAGAGAGGTGTGCTGCTTACCGGGAGCTCGTATCAGGGATGTCACCGAGAGGCTACCAAGCCTGAAGGTGCACAAGTCCATGGGACCCGATGAGATCCATCCACAGCTCCAGAAGGAACTGGTGGATGAAGTTGCTAAGCCAATATCCACCATATTTGAGAAGTTGTGGCAGTCCAGTGAAGTTCCCGCTGACTGGAAAAGGGGAAACATAACCCCCATGTTTAAAAAGGGAAAAAAGGAAGACCCGGGGAACTACAGGCCAGTCAGTCTCACCTCTGTGCCTGGGAAGATCATGGAGCAGATGCTCCTGGAAGCTATGCTAAGGCACATAGAGGACAGGGAGGTGATTCGAGACAGCCAGCATGGCTTCACCAGGGCAAGTCCTGCCTGACCAACCTAGTGGCCTTCTATGATGGAGTGACTACATCAGTGGACATGGGAAGGGCTACCAGTGTCATCTGTCTGGACCTCTGTAAGGCCTTTGACACGGTCCCCCACAACATCCTTCTCTCTAAACTGGAGCGGTACGGATTTGATGGGTGGACAGTCTGGTGGGTGAGGAATTGGTTGAATGGACGCATCCAGAGGGTAGTGGTCAATGGCCCCATGTCCAGATGGAGATCAGTGATGAGTGGTGTCCCGCAGGGGTCCATACTGGAACCGGTGCTGTTTAATATCTTCATCAATGACTTAGTCAGTGGGATCGAGTGCACCCTCAGCAAGTTTGCAGATGCCACCAAGCTGAGTGGTGTGGTTGACACACCTGAGGGATGGGATGCCATCCAGAGGGACCTGGACAAGCTCAAGAAGTGGGCCCATGTGAACCTCATGAGGTTCAACAACGCCAAGTGCAGGGTCCTGCACCTGGGTCGGGACAACCCCTGRTATCAATACAGGCTGGGGGATGAAGGGATTGAGAGCAGCCCTGCCGAGAAGGACTTGGGGGTCCTGGTGGATGAAAAGCTGGACATGAGCCAACAATGTGCACTCACAAGGCCAACCGTATCCTGGGCTGCATCTAAAGAAGCGTGGCCAGCAGGTTGAGGGAGGTGGTTCTGCCCCTCTACTCTGCTCTGGTGAGACCCCACCTGCAGTACTGCATCCAGCTCTGGAGTCCTCAGCACAAGAAAGACATGGACCTGTTGGAGTGAGTCCAGAGGAGGGCCACAAAAATGATCAGGGGGATGGAACGCCTCTCCTGTGAAGAAAGACTGAGAGAGTTGGGGTTGTTCAGCCTGGAGAAGGCCTCAGGAAGACCTTATTGCTGCCTATCAGTACTTAAAGGGGCTTATAAGAAAGATGGCTGCAGACTTTTTAGCAGGGCCTGTTGCGACGGGATAAGGGGGAATGGTTTTAAACTAAAAGAGGGTAGATTTAGACTAGCTATAAGGAAGAAATATTGTACAATGAGGGTGGTGAAACAGTGGAACAGGTTGCCCAGAGAGGTGGTAGATGCCCCATCCCTGGAAACCTTCAAGGTCAGGTTGGACAGGGCTCTGAGCAACCTGATCTAGTTGAAGATGTCCCTGTCCACAGCAGGTGGGTTGGACTAGTTGACCTTTAAAGGTCCCTTCCAACCCAAACATATTCATGACTCTATGATAAACCTCACAGGGCAGCTCATCCGTCTCGTTCCTCAAACCAGCACAGCTCATAGGCCATATGCTGTTTAGTTTCAGGGGTTTTTCGATACCTTGGGAATAATGAAATTTCTGTATATGTAGAAGTGAAATCCCATCACTATTGGGAACAAAGGGAAACTGAGGTACTATTGGGTATCAGTGCTCTATGAGTATGATTTCAAGGGACAGTTTCTATAAATATTGCTTTCTGATTATTAAGTAACTCAGATTTGCTGATATAAGAAAGCCAACACACAGTTAACCCTGCACATAAATGATATAAAAGTTTGAAATACTATTTTAAAAGATGCAGCAGCACCAAAAAACTTTTCCTACTTGTGCAATACAAAAGGCTTTAAAAAAAATTATTTTCACAAGTTTCTGAAATATGAAAGCCAGAAAGTGTTTTTATTTAATCTGTTTTCAGAAATTAAGGTAGAGACAGTTTAACTTTCTAAACAGAATTACAAAAATACCAGGGATTAAGTGAAATAACAGACTAAAATTTTAAACATCCTTCATGCTTACTATAAATTCTTTCAGAAAATTACACTTTTGGAAAAATTTGTTTTGAGTGGGAGATAAGTGATTTTTTTTTAATCTGATTAATACTGAAGCCCAGTTGGTTGTATTTTCCCATTTTGTTAATCTATATTTGAAGCATTTGTGTTCTTTTCTGTCATGTTTTATTTGTGGAATCTACTATGATATGATGAAACAGGGACTTTTATATTAAATTTCATCACAGCACAGCATATTAGCAAAAAGTAACCTGAAATCTAAGCAGTTCTAATTATCAAACAGGAACTTTTAATTTGCTTGAGACTTCTGCTGAGATTTGCAATCTACCTTTTGAATGAGATGTAAAAATCAGAACCATCACTAACTTTGTGCTACTTTTTGAATTAGCAGGGTATGATCCTTCACTGTGTTGGATACAATGTATTTCACTATATTTCCCTCCCTACATCTCTCCTCAGTTTCAGACTTAATGAAGAAATCGATGGGAAAGCTTTTATGAGTTACAGAAGACAGGGTAGAAAGGGTCACAACGGTATGAGCTGACTATAAAGTCTGTGAAGTATCCTTCAAATCTTGTTTTCAACAGGTTTTTATGTCTCTGAAAGTTCAGACAGGTGATTCACTCATTCCTATAAGAGCTGAACAGCTTTTGGAGAAATTTATCTGGTTAGACTCACACCTCACACTGGCACAGATACTAGGGAAGTTTTAGGACTTCACAATAGAGACTCTGAATTGGAATATGAAGTGACAGGGCAGCCGAGTTCTGGAGAATGGATAGAGAATTGGAGAATCATGCTGGAAGGATTTCAGGCTGTATCTGTCTCTCTGCTGAGTCAAGCTGAGCCAAGGGAAGCCAGCTTTCCAAGGTGAAAATAAGCTTTGTGTATATTGTCCCTGGTGTACTACTAAATCTGTCTTACTGTGCTTGCATTAACTGGAACCTTTTTATGTGGGTGGCTTCATTCTTACATAAGAACTCCCGTATTTGGGTCTTCAAGTGATGAATTCATGGGGTCAAAGTGGTTAAGTCAAAGCATATTAGGATGAAAAATAGTCTTCTGGCCAGGAGAAACCTTAAAAGCGTCTTTTCATTACTTGCTATTGGGCTTGATTCAGATCATTTATGTTTAGAAGATAGCTTATTTCTCTCTCTAAAAATAGGCAACCGGTTCTGGTCATTCAGGCTGAGTTAGGTGATCAGTCTTTACGGTCAATGATGATCCATGGAAAAAAGCAGGTGC
This sequence comes from Oceanodroma leucorhoa, assembly GCA_030449065.1. Taxonomy (NCBI): domain Eukaryota; kingdom Metazoa; phylum Chordata; class Aves; order Procellariiformes; genus Oceanodroma; species Oceanodroma leucorhoa. The sequence continues at coordinate 2,014 of JASVER010000058.1, read as the reverse complement.
CTCTGAAGTTAGAGGGCCCAGATCAAACGAGGGCTTCCGTAGTTTTGCAGAGCTCCTGGGGAGCAGACACTCAAGATGCAGCTGGTGAAAACTGTTAGGTCTAGAACTGAGATGTAATAAAGATTTGTTTTCTTAGCTTCCAGAACTCCCATTCATTTTCTCAGAAACCACAAAAGAGGTAATGCAAATGCAAATATAAAAAGTTAGAACAATGCTTAGGAAAGAGAAGATCTGGGTTTTGGTCCTTCCACATTTTTTCCCCCAAAGTGGTTTGAACATGATGTCCAGTCTTCCAAAACCTTATCTAAACAAAAGATTAAAGCATGTTCTGTGATGTTTCCATAATTCTTACTGAATCTGGGCCATTACACAGAAGAGATTACAAAATTCAGGTGACACCCCCTCCCCACCCGAGTTTAAACCTCTGTCTGTACTGAAGTTGTGGAGGAATTCTAGCCTCTGTCCCAGTTCCTAAAGCTGTTTATGTTTCTTACCAGTGGCTGTTAAACAGAAAATGCACAAGGAGTGTCTAAGAGAAGAGACATTAATCCAGGTTTTCTCTCCCTCTCGATCTTGGCAAAAGAACAATTTCCTTCAATGACCTTCCAAGTTGTGTTTTAGCAGAAGATTTGAGAGACTCTGAGTATCACCATACACTTTCATAGCTTCTGGGTGGTACAGCTGTCATTTCAGTAAAAACAGGAACTGTTGACTTCAGAAAAAAAGTTACTTTATTTCCCTTCATATAAATAATCATGATGTTAACCATGATGTTAAAAATTATGTTAATTCAGAAGTCAGACCTTCCATTTATTTTTGTTTTTGCATGAAAGCAGTTTGACTTGCTTTGTTGCATCACAACTGAAGTACAGAATCTGAATCCCTTTCAGAAACTCAATCTGCATTATAACATTGCTTTAGAAGAATATTAGGGCTCTGAAAGGATCCACATGTAGACATAAAACACTTTTTTTCTGAGTTTTGGCATGAAGCTCCTATATTTCAGGCACAGGTTAGATGTCTAGAGAAGTGAGTTCCCATCCTATTACTCAACGGTTCAGCCTCTCTGTATTTCTACAGCTGAACAATAAACTAAGAACTTGGCTGTTTTGATTGTATGGCTGAATATGAGTTGACAGTCTGCCATAAATGAAGAGTAGTAGGTAGGATGTTTCAAGTTTTCTGATTCAAGATACTTTGTTTGAAATTGATGACACTAATATTTAAAATACAGTGACCCTTTATAATAGCAAAATAAATCACTATCAAGCATAGCCACATTTCTAACATTTCCAGCTGTAGTAAACATAACTTTTAAGAAAAAGATTTGCTAGAAGAAATCACTGAGCCCTCATTGACAGTAAGATGTTTTAGGATAGTTAAGAATTCTGTCCTGACTAATCAGAAGTACAATATCAAATAAACAGGTAGACATGACACTAGTTATAAATATTATGAGGATAGGTAGCTGCAGAAGAAATAAAGAAATATGTCTGTAAAGGTTTTTGTAAATAACTACAGCCACACAAACAATGAAACTTTATTTCCCCAATCAAATCTGTACTATTCAAATTCCCAGTAGTTTTTCTGGGCTCCAGTAATCCCATAAATATGTTAATTAGAAAACTATTGACTGTTTTCACACTTTTCAGTTCTCAGCTGATCCAGATCCTGCTTTTAGGACAAACAAATCTTTAGTTGTGATGTGTGTGTGTCTTACATAACGCAGTTGCCCAGCATATTTTCTTTCCGAAGAAATGTGCATATTAAAAATGTGTTAGGAATCAACACAGATCTTCATTTTGTTCAAGTCAGTGGACAAGCATCTAGTAAAAGGATTGGCATCCTTCCTTCACTTCCTGACTCCTCCATCTTGGGTTGCGAGATTCAGTGTTCTAATTATACTTTTCCAAGGAAAAAGGTCTCAGTACATTTGAAATATCAAAATACCTGACGTATCTGACAATATACTCTGATCAGTCCTGTGTTGTCTTTGTTCCTGACCAGTTTTGTT
>JASVER010000568.1:0-12068 GCA_030449065.1 Oceanodroma leucorhoa | reverse complement strand
CAAGCTTTTTGAGCCGCAGCCAGGCTGTGGGTCCTGAACACCATTAGAAAAAAAATATTTAGGCACAATAAAAGCATCAACGTTGGAAGAGCAGARTCTGTGTGAGGTTATTACCCAGACAGGCTGAAAGATGTCTTTGGATCAAGGTGCCGTCTTTGTTACTCCTGTTTGGATCGAGACATAACTCCTGGGATATCTCTATTTGTTTCACTTACAATAGACGTTACAGACAGCTTCACTAGGTCCTGGGCACGAACCCCACCGAGAGCAGGGGAGCGCGTGGTCAGCCCTGGGGATGGAGCCTACATCCGCATTGGCACACTGGCACTGCCACCACTGCATGTCCAGCTSTCCCTTTGGAGAGCCCCATAAACATTCAGTTGCTTTTCACGGGGTGTTTTTTCAAAACCAAAGAATAACCCATTGCAGGCAATGTTGTCTCAACAACATAAGAGAATTTCCTGGCGTGCGCAGTCATGTTATTTAACGTAAGTGCTGCAAGAGAGCAGCCATCTCTCCTACTCTCCCAGCCTCCCCTCCCAAGCACCAGGGCCGGAGTCCAAGCAGCAGCCAGGCTGTGGGTCCTGAAGACCTGATAATCCAGGTGCTGTGACCGTTGTCCAGCTGACAGCCCTGTCCCTGCTGGGTCCTCCTGCTGGTGCCTCTGCACCCAAACAGCCTTTGTCATCCTCCAGTCACACCAGTCTGAGCCTTTCTGTGACACCTCTCTACAACAGCAGCCCCTACTCCTCCAACCCCAAACCTCATCACTGGTTCCCAAAAGCCACCCCAGGGGAACAAGGCCCTTTTGTTGACCCCCTTGCCTTGGCTTGATACCTGTCAGGGAAGCAAAGCTCCAGACCCCGAGCATCCTGGATTTCAGTAGCAATCCATGAGAAGGCTGCTATTCAAGCAAAGCACAATTTTTTCCCAGGCTTAATGTGTGGAGGAATTGAGTTTGAGAAGCAGCCCTCGTGAGTCTGTGTTTTGCACCAGGAAGACCAGTCTGTTATGATCCCAGTAAGAAAGTAAATGACTCTGAAAGGTATCATTCTAAAGTCTATCCATTAGAGCTACTGCTATGAAGGAAGAGAGTGGTAACAATGATTTTCAGACCCCTTAGACAGAACTAACATTGGCCATTCACCRGACAGTTTGCCAGTTTAGGAGGCCCCTAAAGGAGGGAGAGAAACGAGTCTTTTCCAGAGTGTGACAAGAGTAACAAGAGCATCAGCAAGGTCCTGTGAGCCTGCAGCTCGTGCAGAGCCTACGGACTGCCGAGCAGAGTGCAGACAGTCAGACCTCATGGGAAGAAGCTGCCCACAACCAGAGAGAAATGAGCAGAACTTGGAAAAAGAAAGAAAGCCACCAAGTTGTTTGAAACCTCGCTGGAGAGCAGGTACTTGCCCTGCAAGGACACAATGGGCAGAAGGCAAGTTATTTATAACCTCTTTTGATTTCTGTTCTCATTTACTCACTTTGAATTCTTTATGCCATCTCTATAACAAAAGCTAATGAATTTAATTTATGATCTAATAAGAACGGTCTTTGAGTTTCTATGCCTTTTCATTTTCTTTGGACAGGTCATTAGAAGAACACAGGCAGATCCACCTCGTAGCACTGTTGAATGTGGGAGATTGGACACAACATGCAAATATATTTAGACCAGATCTCTCAGATGTTGCTATTTGAGCTCAAGCACCTAGCGATTTGTAGGTAAACTATTGAGTTTTTTGGCATCTCCAAAGCCAGTCACACTAGGATCTAAACTTGTTTTTGGGAGAATTTTCTGAATATTTTTAAAAAGTGAAAGTCTCTCTTTTTTTTAATTTCCCACAAAACAGAAAAGTGACTTTTCCATAACATTGAAAACTCCTTCCACTGCAGACTCTAAAATAATTTCTCAGAGATGTCCTGGAAAAGGAGATGACTACGGCACTGAACTGATATTCAGCAGATCTAGAATTGTCTACTGATTTTCAGAGATATTCTGTGACATGGTCATGGGCAATTAATTCACTTTAACCTTTGGTTGTCCATCTATGAAATGGAAATAAATGATACTTCCCCATCATTCCGGCAGATTAGGAAAAAAAATCTATTCGCACTTGTAAGGTAATCAGATAATACTCAAAGAACGCCTTAGAAAGCACTCAGAGAAAAGCAGTTGTTTCTGCAATGCAGTTTGGAAGGTGCAAAGTAATTACGACCTGACACTGCGTATCAGACAACAATACATTATAGACCCATTGCCTCATTCAGTGAGTACGACTGTTATTTGTAATACCGTGAATTAGGGTTGCTTCATGAATAATAACTGCCAGAAATATAATAAAATATTTCACAATACATACACAGGCAAAGGAGAAGAATTATACATAAAGATGATCAAATGACAAGGAGTACAAAAATCCTCCATATATTCAGAGGGAGCCTCTGTATATTGCCATGTGACAGGAGAGATGCTATCAAGTATCTGAGTCACTTCAACCAGAATCCCACATGGATTCCTCCAACACACACCCACACCAGCTGCATGGATGACTGCTAACAGACGTTCACAGACTAAAGGTAGTAATAAGGTTTTGAACTCATAGGCTAGGTGTGTGTCTCAAACCAGAAGGAGAAAGCAAGACCAACTTTTAGTATTTCTACACAAATGAAATACACCCATACATGTTTCTGCCCTAACTAGAAGTTCTTCATATCTGGTTATGCCAAACAAACTTCATTTTTACATACAACGCAGAAAGATAGCTAGAACAGTTGGTCAACCTTCAGAGGTCCATGCCTGTGAGACAACAGTTTTGTTCAGACTCAGTATCCTGATGGTATCTTTTTTCTTGAATTCAAGTAGTATTACTTCTTAACATTTTGGGCTCAAAGTACAGACTTCAGAATAGCTTTCTTTCCAATTCTCAATAGAGAAGAGTTGCATTTCCACTGCTTCCAATGATAAGTAGAATAGCTTTTATTTTGATCTATTTCCTTTTAGATTGTTAAATTTGTATAAACAAATAACCACAAGAGGGTTTTAGAGAGAAAACATCTAAAAATCCTGCAATTTGATACATAGCAACAGCATATACACCTACTCCATAGGTCCCTCATATTCCCAGGAAATCTGAATTCCTTCCCCAGTGCTGTCCTGGATCATTTTCCTTTGCAACCCACCAAAGGTTTCAAACTGACCTCATCACCATGTTTCCATGGAAGCCATTTTTCTTTCTGCTGACCCAATCCTGGATTTCTTGGCATTATCCTCCTATTGTCATCTAAGAACAATGCAATTTCTGAAGCTTTTATCTGTTGCCTCTCTATCTGATAGCTGATCTATATTATGGCCTTTACGAGCTGAACACAAGAGTCATCTCTGTTAGGGACAGCTACATGCTTTCCTTTTTGCTCTGTACTTGCACAGGTGTGTTGTTATTGCTGTAGTTTATATAACCTTCAAATCAGTTATCTCCATATTAAAAAACCTACTGTTTAATTAATACTTATTACTCAACAAGCACTATTTCTAATCTTAGTAACACTGCAGTCTGGGATCAGTTTCTTTCACTTCTCTAAGTGATCACCTTAGGAGCAATTGCGTGTTTTCACAAAACTGAACATGAACCTTGGTCCATCATGTTTTCCTCTGCCAGCTATAAAGCAAGCTTCAAATGTATGCAAGTCATCGCCACATACTAAAGATTATGGTTTTTTGGCAGGGGGAAAGAGAGCTTCATGCCCTGATCTGTGCTCTGTGCAGTTATTGGAGTTTTATACTTTTGTTCTTAGGAGGGCTCCACTTCCTCCCCTTTATTGGCACTGTAACTGTGGAAGCAGAGGTTAATCAATCTTCTCAGATAAGGTTGCGTATAGGACCAGATTCTCAGTGCTTGTACTGTTGTGCTGAAATCTTGCTAGGTTCGAAGGGAAAAAGACATTTTGTACAAATGCAAGGCCACATCTCAGGTCCGAAGCAGTTTATTATGAAACAGACAATATACTCTGTCTCAAGAAGTGGAATTAGAGAGTCTTGAGGTGGTTCTCGTACTGTTCCTCATAGTGACAGAAAAGGTTCAGAGATATCAGGAAAGCAAGAATAGAATGTTTTCTCCCCTCCTCCTGTCTTTGAGGGTCATTTATTGTTTTTCACTAAATTTCCTTGGCATAACAGTAGTGACAGAATTCCATGCAGGAGCTTTCAGGAAGATCTGCCTGCATCCTTTTTTTTTGAAGCATACCATGATCACCAAAGAATGCTAAAACCTTGAATTTGCTCTTGGTTGAAGATGAATGATCTAGGCCTTTCCAAAATAAAGTAAGMAGCTCAAAAGGACAAAAAAAACGCTTTTACACTCAAAAGACAGGTTTTATCTGAGCAGATGTTACAAATAGAATATTCCAAGTGAAGTAAAAAAGACCAAAGAATTTTCTCCCTTCAACCCATTGTAGACTTGTAGGGTAGGTTGTTTCCTTCAGGCTTTTTCTCACATAAATGATCTTTTTTTTTTTTTTGGCTTCCTGAGCCACAGACAACTCTACATTGTCCCATCTTTCCCTCAGACCTGAAGGTTTGTGCCTGCTTCTGGTGCTCCTTACCCGTCTCCCACTCTTTGCTGTACTACAATCTTCCTTCTTCCTACAATTTATTGTCTGCTTCTTATGTCTGTCTTATACTGTCTTCTGCAAAGTTTTCAAGATTGCTCTGAAGGAAGGTGGAGTTTCCCATTTTTTTTCCCTACAGTTTCCACACACACTTTGGCCAAATCAAGGCTCTGCATCTCAGACACATCTCTTCAGGATGTGGACAAGGAAATAAAACAGATGTGCGCATTACAACTGCAGAGCCAGGTTTTATTAGAGTTGAAACTAGAATAATGATGTTTTAAAACACTAATAAGGAGACAGAACATAAAAGTGACAACTGCATTTTGTGTTTGTGTTGGTAACCCCATCTTGTTGCCAGTCCAGGAACCATATGGAGGAGTAGCAATAGCCCCTCTCAAAGGCCCAGCAAAGAGTCCCCCCTCTGCCTTCGACAAGACGCTGGTGCCTATGGCCCCAGCTCTCCTGCACAATCCCTGCCTGTTCTGCCCATTGCTTTTCTGCTTGTCTTATCCTGTGCTCTCAAAAACATTCTCCGGAGACTGCACAGTTGCTCCTGAAGTGCCCCACTCCAGTAGTTATATGACCCAGTGGGCAGACTGGTGACAAATGATCTTAAACTGCCTTGGCTGGAGCAGTACTTTAGTAACTTGACACTAGTATACTTTGTCTTTATGTAGCACCACTGTTTTTCTGGGATAGACTTGACACTTTTAATAGTTTTGGGTTTTTTTTGGTGGGGGGAGTGTTTTTGATTCCTCTCATGCCTTCTGAAGAGCATTTCACAAAACTTTTTTAACAAAATCTTTTCCCATTCTCTATTCTACCTACCTTAGTTTGCTCTTCCTTTATTATGCACTGATATAGGATAATCTGATCTTCTAACTCCATCAATGTACAGAATCCCTCATCTTTCAGCTCCATGTTGTATTTAAGTAGCTCATACATACTTGTTTAAAACGCAAACATTTTTTCCACACAGTACTTTTAGTGTGATATGTATATCCAGAATCAGACATTTCCCTAACTGCTTGAAAAACTCTCTTACCAGTCTATAAATGTCTTTTCACCCTGTCTGTCACAGCCTGTGCTTACAAACAAAGCTTCTCTGGCATCTCCTGGAACAGTCTGGAGCAACGTTCAGAGAGATAATATCATGAAAATTGGGTCTTGGCTGACAGGCTAACCAAATGTTATTGTCCCAGAGCAGAAATAATTATTAAATTAAAATTTTGAACTAAACATCAAAGAAGCATCACAGCTTTCATGCCACATCCTCTTAGAAGGCACCAAACATTGCAGCTGCAGCGTACGTCCAGTCTAATGCACCGGCTTCAGGAGACCTTCTGCCTCCATCATACCCTTGGGAAATGTACCCTAGCACTCCCCTGTCAATAACCCATTACCTTGCAATGCAGAACACAAAGAAGGTGCCTGTCTATTCACATCATTGTAGACTGAGGCTATCTGTTCACATCATCACAGAGATGGAACTGGAGTACATAAATGATGTCCACTTTTGTCAATATTAATCCACAATAGTAAATAAACGTTGAAACCTTTGTTTTTGAAGTGACAGACAATTGCCAGAGCAAGATCCACATTAAATGAAAACTGCTGATAACATATCAGATGACATAATTTAAAACATCATTGAAGTTCCTAGTATGGTCATTTGTATTATCTGTTCACTCAAAGAAAAAGAAATATCCTTCCATGTTTTCTGCATTTAAAAAAAAGCATCTCTGAAAAAATGCAGAGCAGACAGCAAAAATGAAGTCACTAAATATAAGCATTCCTAAGAGGTAAAACAGTTCTAGAGAAAGCTGACAATTAGAAAGTGGAAACTTGTCATCCATAAATGTCAGGTCTGACATGGAAAAGCTTAGGGGCTGAGAAACAKATTATTTGCATATGAATAAATGTGAGCAAATGCTATTATAGCTTTTCATGATATCTTATCAAGGCTTCTATTCTACCCAAGATGAACAAGATAGGTGTTAATTTGGAAAGGAATAGATAAGTAGGGTGTCAGAGTCTAACAAATTAAATTCAGAAATTAAATTTCCTTCAGATCCATGGTTTCCTGATGTAGCTTCCACTCACACACACATTAGAAGTAGATTAGATTCAAATGCAATCTTCTGTTGAAGATTAGATACAACCGCAAATCTATTCTAAAGAAATCTGTTGCTCTCTAAATTCAGAGTGTTAGAGTCATGGACTCGATGATCTTAAAGGTCTTCTCCAACCGAATTGATTCTATGATTCTATGCTTTCACTTGGAAAAACATTACCTCTTTGCACTGCCTTTGTGATACTATTTCTACAACTGCACTGTTATAGTCCCAGAAATTAATCTCTCAGAGCTGTAGGATAAGCAACAAAGCATCAAATCAACTTGGCATATTTTCTGATCAAACTGAAGATCCGCCACCTGACAATAAAATGAGTGATTTCTCATGTTGCTAGAAAAGCCTGCAAGAGCCTTGCCAGCTGGTGCAAAGCAATCACTGTAACATCCTAGATAAAGCCACTGCCAAGTACCTTATGTCTTGAGATGTGAGAGGGTGCACCAGGAGCTACTAGAGCGACACTTCATTGCCTGATGAAGAGGAACAGGACACCTGAGTCAGCTCTCTGGAATGATTCACTACCATCAGGACAGGGACCAGTGTCCAGCCCAAAACACAATTCTCTCCTCTCCTTTTTCTTTTCTTTTCAGCATAACAAGTATTTTTACCTATGGATGCTATGTTTCTGAGCAGGTGTGAAATTCAAACCACATTAGCTTCCTATGCTAATAAGCCAGAAGAGAGATTATACTTAAAAAAAAAATCCACCAGCTGGTCCCAGGTATTAGAAAATCACCAGGTAAACAAGAGCATTAGACTGAGAAGGTGAAATTAGAATCAGCCATCTGTATTGTACCTTTTTTTTACATTTAGCAAAGTGAAAAAAAAAAGGCAGAGGAGAAGACTGTTGTTAAGCATATGTGCAAAAGGTTCAGTACTGTTGCTTGATTATCTGAACCATAAAGCTATCAAAAGGCCAGAGCTGAAAACTACACAGATAGATTTGTGAGCAAAGAAAAACTTCTCTGGAAGGGCAGGTAGTCTTTCCTCATACCTATGGACTTTTTCATATATATATATATATATACACACACACAGAGTGTGTATTAACTACTATTTGCAGTCTGTGAAGACCTATGTGACGGTAAAGAACAAAATGTAGATTAATTAATTTACATTTCTTTGCCCCAAATGAGAGTAATTACATAAAACTGATAACTGAAAAATAAAAGTTTCACTTTTGATTTTCAATATAATTAGGTACAATTAGCAGCAAGGCAAAATTTAATTAAATATTTTTTCAAAGCAGCACAGAGTTTTTGCTAATTCATTTCTTATCGTCGGGGAAAAAAAAATTAAAAATCAGTTATCAGCCAGTGCTGCTGTGAAGGGTTATTTAAATCTCAAAACATTATTAAGAGCAGGTAAAAAGGGAAATAGAAACAGAACTAAGGAGAAAGACTGGATTAAAGTTTTCGGGCTGAAATATTTTGTTTTGCAAACACAAAATTACCATCTCCTTGAAAGCTTAAAAACGGTAAAGGAGGAAGAGATTGCTTTGGTGAAGTTGGAATTTCCTGGTTTGATATTAAAATTCCTGTCTCCTCTTGAATTTTGGGCATCCTTTCAAAAAAAGATTCTTCCTTATAAAAACAAAAAGTAAACATGAAAACAAATTAACATTTAACTTCCTCAGATGTTTTAATGTGAAATTTTTTAAATTCAGTATTATGAGAAATTTTAAGAATTAAATAACAGATTTTCTATAAAACCAAAACCCCAATATAATGTCTTATAAATCAAGTATCCAGTATCTGCGTATGTAGTTCTTTCAGTTAGAGGTGGCTTTTATTTCCACCTATTTCCTCAAAAAAATGTTTGGTTTTCTTAGTCTTCAGTCTTCCAGTGGGCGTGCTACCTCCTTGCAATGAATAAGTTATCTTAATTTGCAACAGTTATTATTTCATTGCATAAGAATCCCTAGAAAAATACCTTATAATGAAATTAGGTCAAACAACCTAAATTTCAAAAGTTTGATTTTTGTTTTTTACATTGGGTCAGAGTATTGGTCCCATCAGCATTCTCTACAGCCAAACTCAAGACAGTATTTTTAATCACTTTTGAGTAGTTCAGTAATTTCTCGTATAATCAGAATGGATAAGCTCATCAGACATTAAGGAAAAATCACATAGTACTTTCTACAGGGTCAGTGAGAGCACTTAGTAAAGCCCCAAGCACATGCTACTGTACTATTAGTTGCTGCCTCAATTTCTTTAAAATTGAAAGCTGATCTGGCACAGACCCAGTTTCCAGAGCACTAACTTCTCTATAGAAGTAATTCTGACCCTGAACGTAAAACCCACACATATACATATTCAGAGAGAGCCAGAAAGAACCTGTATGGTGGTGCATTTCCCTCTTTCCCCTGGGCCACTCTACGATCTCAGGAACTCCTGTTAGGCCTTAGACATTGTGTAACGAGTTGGGCAGTTGAGCGTCCCTTGACCGTACCAGGCACTCTTGCTTGGCTAAGGTCGGGAGCGACACTGACCACACTGACACCGGCTAACTGATCAAGGTAGGAAATGAAAGTGGGGGATAATTTATCATCTCTGACAGCCCTGAAGCATTCCCTACTTGGATGGTAGCTCAGGTGGAATGAGACCATGGTTACCGTGGAACAATATGATAATTACTATCCCGGATCACCCTGGACAGTGGCCAGGATGGAAATTTACTATGACTAAAGCCAATCATCTTGCAAACCTATAAACAGAGGTCCCAAGCAAGACCCTTCGAGCTCTCCTGGACCGCAGCGGGCWGCACCCAGAATCTCCCTCTGAGTGGGACGCCTCTCAGAGTTTGCAAACTCTCGATCAAGTTTGTGATATTTGGAGGACCGCCAAGACCTGGGCTGAAACACTCCTCGGCCGAGACACTCCTCAGGGCTCAACCCTTCGCCCGTTGAGAAATGCCAAGACATTTAACGTGAGTATTTCACAGACTTGAGGGGAATTTTTAGCAGCTACCTTTACCTAGCTATAGGCCTTTATCCTTCATGAATTTATCCAGCTTTGGGCCCTTGTGTGTGAATTGATCTACATCTTGTGTGTGTGTGTGTGTGTTTGTGCGTATTGATTTAGATAATCAATGATAAGCACAATCTGTAGTTACGTTGCTTTAGTAGTTGTAGTAAACTTGACTACCTCACTTTGTAACTGTTAAATTAGTCAATGATTAAGTGCTGTCAAAATCTTATGATCTATCTTAAAAATGTAAATGAACTTTAAATTGCTGCTAAACACACATAATCTCTTAGCCATAAACCATGGACCACGTCTGAGACTAGGGGTAGATTCAGCTGCACCTAGACTCTTCTCTGAGGAGGAGTTTAGAAAGCAAGGGGGTCTACTCTGAACCTTGTGACTCAATAGAAGGGTCTCATCCCTTTTATATGAGACACAAACCGCTGTTCAAGTCTGAGACTAAGATTGGATCCAGCCGGGTCTTCTATGAACCTCGTGACTCAGCTGGAGGGTGTCCCTTACCCTTTTGTCCTCAATCTCTGCACACAACATTCCAACACAATTCTGACATGATTTTCCCTGTATATACTTAATCCACGTAATGAGGAATAGAGCGAACCTTGCCATTGAATTCTGTTAAGTCGCGCTTTTATAAATTTCTATTAAAGTCACCTTTGCTGATACCTTTGCCAGTGATTCTTTAAGCGGCGTCATAATCACCCATTGGCGACAACCTGTTATAGAAAGGATTCTGCAAAGATACTGCAGATATTCAGGTATATGGCCTCCTAGAGCCTCTTAAATTTTATTAGTAATTTTTTCTTTCCTTGATATTTTGAAGGGTGAGAATGGAATAAAGAGACTTTTCATCATTACTTTTAAGATTACTTTTCTAGTTATTCTTGGAAATTGAAAAAATTATGAAGAAAGCAGCAAAAAAAGGACACCAATTACATTGAAATGCCCTGCTAATTGCATCATGCCAACTACAAATATATTTCCAGTTTGGGGTTACTGCCAGCAGCAGTTTCTGGTGGGATGAAAATAATGTCTTATGGAATTATGTTTGTTTGGGTTTTTTGGTTGATTTTTTTAAAATACATCTGTTTTTTATACCTACAAAACTTTAATGGCATATTTCAAGATGTCAGAAAATCTGACCTACATCAGCAACAAAATTATTCTGGCAAGCAGATCAAGGCCCGGCTTTGACTTAGCAATCGAAGCAGCCTGCTGGGGAGAGCAAGATGACCAATAGACACCAAGATGTTCCAACAGTCCGATTGCTCTAAATGTCATTGTACCTCTACCAGCTCCTTAAAACTGACAGACATCAAAATTGATGGCAACAAACAGGTAGGCTTCAGTCCTCCAAAACTTTATTATCCACATACACTATTTGTCGTGGTTTAACTCCAGCCGGCTACCAAACACCATGCAGTCGCTCACTCACCCCTGCCCTCCGGTAGGATGGGGGAGAGAATCAGGAGGGCACATGAAGGAACACCCACGGGTTGAGATAAAAACAGTTTAATAATGGAAATAAAACAAAGTCGAACAGTAATAACAACAACAGTAACAACAACAATAACAGAATATACAAAGCAGGCGATGCACAATGCAACTGCTCACCTCCCATGTGAATGAATGGCGCGAGAGGAAACCCCCCAGAGCCCCTCCGCCCCCCMGTTTTTATATGGAGCATGATGTCACATGGTATAGAATACTCCACTGGCCAGCTGGGTCAACCGCCGCAGCTATGCTCCCCCCCAGCTTCCCCTGCACCCGGCAGAGCATGGAAGGTGAAAAGTCCTGGTGCAAGCACACCCAGCAACAACCAAAGCATCAATGGGCCATCAACATTCCTTTCATTACCAAACCCCAAACACAGCCCCCCTTCCAGCTACAGGGAAAGGAGTTAACTCTGTTCCAGCTGGAACCAGGACAATATCCACCCCTCATTCTATACCATCTACTTCATGCCCAGGTCTCACATTTTCCAATACATCCCAATTAATCATCACCACTTTTCCTGTCTTTTGATAGATACACACAGATATCATTCCCCTAGTCTATGGGCCATCCCTCTAAAATGTCCATTGAGTTCATTTAGTCCATGACTTTGGGCTCCATCTGTCATAACAGTCTTTCAGGGCAGGGGGGATGGTGTGTGGTGTTGGATTGTTGCATCCTGAAGCCAGTTCTGGTTCCATTATCGCTGCGCTCGTCCTGTTCTATCGTCGTTGAGCTTTGCTCGGTTTCATCAGAGTTCGTTCTTCTTTAACCTGGATGATTCTTACTGCAATACCATTGATATGACATACAGCATTATATAGCAATTAACATTATACACCTCAGTTCATTGGCT